>VWZT01013711.1:432435-449345 GCA_013397055.1 Pachycephala philippinensis
CCCGGCTGCCCCGGGGCCGCTGCCGCCGCGGGGCTGAGCCCGCACCTGCGCCCGGACCGGCCCGGGAGCGGCGGACAGCCCCGAGCAGGGTCCGGCCGGGCACGGCCGCCCTCCCGCTCCGTGAGGCCGCACACAGGTGGTTCCCGCATCACCTGTTAGCCGCAGGCTGCCCCGCACACGGACCGGCACCGCGCACACGGGAGCTCCCATCGCAGCGGCGCTCCTCCAACACCCCTGTCAGGCTGGCACAGGCTGGGAGCACTCCCTAAGCCCCAGGGTATATTTTGGAAGGGATTGGAAAGGGCATTTTAAGACACCTTCATAACACCCCTAATTTATAAAAGCCTACTATGATACATGACATACCATTAGAAAATGCTTCAGTAATGATAGTTCTCCCGGTTCAAATTTACACAGTTAATTTTTCAGTCTTTATGATTTCTTCTATTCCTGCATGAATAATGACATGTTTCAGAAATCGCAGTTCTTCTTCTCATTGTGTTCAGCCCCAAAAAATTACAGTAATTTTTTTCAAGGCACATAAGGGTTATAGGCTTAGCTACCTAATACCTTAAATATTATTTTTGACATCTTACTTCATATTATTCCTTGAACCTTGTATTATTAAGATTCTTCTGAGCTGAAAGATAAAGGAGTAGCTCCTATGCCACATTGCCATTTCCTATGCTTTAGGAAAGGACTTATATCTCCTTTTATTTCACGGGACAAACTTATGTCTGTTTCAAGCCCAAAATGATGGAATGATTGAAGTCTTGAATGGACAGAGACACCACAGTGTAGTGTAACGCCAAGAACAACACAATGTTGACTAGCTTTTTCCAAGTGTTATTTTTTGATAAAAATACATTCACTGATGGAGGTTTAGGTAAGACTGTGGAGAAACAGGATTCAGACTACTGTATTTGTCATAGACGCTCAAAATATTTCCCTTCCATAAGGTGAATCCTCAAGTAGCCAGGATATGGATCTTCTTATCAAAGAAATTCAAAGTAGTAAGAACAGAGATCAGGATTTTAACTCATTATCAGGATTTGAGCTTACTTTGAAGCTAACCTTGCACAAAACTCTAATTTATCACAATTTTTCAGGAGCCCTTTTCGTTACATACATACAGTTTTCAGAGTGAGGCAATTCAGATTTACAATTGTCACTTCCCTTTGCTCTACACCAAAATTGTATCAGAACCCTGTGAGTTACAAAAACCCTCTAAATATATGGGAGCAGCTGGTCGTAACAGAGTGAACTAAGGCAGGAACGGCAGTAGTACATCAACAATACCTATACATTCATCTCGTGTCTTAGAATGAATTACAGGTATACAGCACAACATAGAATGGAAGCGCCAGAAGCGCCTACCAGCTTTTTACAGATAAGATAGTGTGTGTCAACTCAAAGATGAATTGTGTCTGAGGCAAAGAAAAAAGAAAGTGACCCAAATAAACTGAACTGTCTCCATAAATCTGCATGTTTCTCTCAATCTCATCTGCTTTATTTTTATGCTTACTCTCCTTGTTTCCATCCTCTTGCTCTTTGTCTCCTGTTCTTTTTGATGGGCCTTGCTCCAAGTAATTTCCTCTGCATGCTCCTTCCTTTTTTTTCTCTTGAGTTTTAAATACTTCCCTTAGAAAAACTCATGCCATTTTGATGTTTTATGTAAACCAAAATGTGCATGTCAGAATGTGGCGTTTTTCCAAATTTGCTTTAAAGGGCAAATTCTTTACTGTTTACCAAACCTGATTAAGTTTCCTCCAATTAGCATGTCAAGTCCATGTATCTGCTCTATATAACATTCAGTAAAAATTGACATCAACTGTGATTTCATGCCTCCTATATAATTACATTTCAACATATAATTGTATTTCTACAAATATAGAGTTTGTACTTTCTACTTTTCGAAATATATAACCACTTCCTTTCTTCCTCATTTATTTCATTTTTTTTTTGTCGCTAAATACTAATAATACCTTGAGCATGTATTTAGTGCTACATGTATAGCTGAAGATTTCTTTCAGTCCCTTCTGATAAAATTTTAATTTCTTCTTCTTGAAATACTTGATGTAGTTTCCATCTAATTTTGAAATTAGGATCTGAATCAGCATGTTCCTGTTTGCCTCAACTGTAAACTAATTGGAAAGACTTAACATAATTATGATTTAGTGTGTCCAAATTAAGTTCAGATTTCCACATCTGTTTAAAATATGTGATACGTGAAATTAAGTGTTAAATCATGAAGCTAAAATAATGATCAAGGAGGCATTCTCTTCCAAAAGCGAAAATCAAATCATTGGTGAGTAAAAAATAACCAACAGGGTTTCTAGTGGTAGCATGTTCCTAAGAGGGAGGACTTGGTTTTTTTCTACCTATTTGTCCGGATGAGAAAAGGCTCAGACCCAGAAAATGTACAGCATTACACAAATATTCAGTCCTTTCAGTCTGTTCTGCTCCCCCACTGGACTTGAGACATCTGCAAAGGGTTAACACAGTAGTTCAGCTACCCAAATTGTATCAGCACTAAGGAACTGAATAATTTATAATTAAAAATTTGAATAGAATAAATATAAGCCACAAAATATCCAACATGTCCATGTTACTTTCTAGGCCTCCAGAGAAGCCATTTATTTTTGCAGTGCTTCCTCTGCTAGAGAATGGCGCTCCAGGTGGGAGCTTTCTTGATGCCCAGAAGAATTCATCATTAGGTTATACTTCGTGACTGCATGTCACTCACAATGTTTTTTCATAAGGAAAAAGGAAACCCAACAGCTAAATGAGTCTGTCACTTACTTCTAGGAAAAATATTCTTCCTTCTCCAAAAAGTAATAAAAGTTCATTTTGCTATTTTTTAATTCAGAAATGGGAAAAAATTCTGTTCTTCACTCTATGATACATTTTAAGAGTATTTTTGTTCTCAGAAGTGTATTTTATTTAGCTTTGGAGTCATTCAGTGTAATAATGTATCCTAAAAAAATCTATGTGTATTCTATATCACAAAACATGAACAGTAATTTGGCTGTACTCAAATATTTAGTGTCTGTGATAAAGTACTTGATAAAAATGAGAAGTCTCTGACTCCTCTGGGGGCGTGCATTGGGTGTCAGTGCCAAGCTGTTGGTGGCGTGGTTGCAGGGTGGCCTCTGTGCCTGGGGCTGCCCTGTGCCAGGCATTTGGTTCCAGACAACTCCCCAACAGATCCACCACAGCCGAGCCCATCAGCCAACTCAGTGGCACCTCAAGGGAAATGTATTTAAGGACGGGCACAAAATGCTGAGGAGAGGGGAATGAGAGAGACAGTGCCAAGGTCAGAGGAGAGGGGAGGTGCTCCATGGTGGAGCCCTCCCAAAGGAGCTGAGGCCCGTGGAGGACCCATTCTGCAGGACATAAACCATGAAAGAACTTGCTGCCCATGGATAAACCCATGCCAGAACAGAGGAAACAAGTAAGAATGAAGAAGTAGCTCATGAAAGGAGACTGTTCACAACCTGCAGTATGAACAGAAAAGGGAAAGGAGTGACTGGAGGGAATTTGAGCCTGGAAGGGGGAGAAAATGTACTTTTCTGATTAGATGTTTTTCTTCTTTGCTTTGCAATACCCCAGTCAGTAATTAAAGTTGTCAATAAACTAAGCTAAACTCTCCAAGTCTGTTTTGGCCATGACAGTAACTGCTGAATGATTTTTCTCTCTTCTTTTTGGCCTACAGGTTCTTCTGATTTTCTCCCCTGTGCCACTAGGTGTGGGGGTAAGCAAGCAGGTCTGCAGGTACTTGGCTGCCTGCTGGGGTTGACCCAGCACAGGGTAGATAAGGGAAAATTCAAAATACAAAATGAGATTGTAAGTGTAGGACAGGTGGCACAGAGTACTAACAAACTGCATGTCCCTAAAACAGTGGAGCTTCAATATTCAAGATTTCCTACTAACACAGTCTAGTTTTAGAGAGTATTGGTGCTTTCAGAAAGAGTAATCTTGAATATTCTGATTTTTCTGCCTATTAAACCCTAACAAGGACAATTCTTCAAAGGAACATTGTGCACTGTGTATCCTAATCCTTATACAGAAATAAATATCAAGGAACAATGAAGGCCAGCCCTTGAACTTGTCAAAAATTGGCTTTTAGTATTACTAGAACTTGTTACTAAATAGGTGAGAAGAAAAAGTGAGAGCTTCCTTTCCCTGAAAATCAATTTTGTTTTTTATAATAACATTTTGTAATAAGTTCTGGGAGAATTGGAAGCAATTTGATTTACTGTAAATGAGTAACACATCAGAATTTTTATGTGGTAACAAAAAAAATAAGATAAAAACATTATTTAGCAACATTAGAAAAGAAGGTAAAAAAACATTATTTATTCCAATTTTAATATTGTCTCCATATGTAAAACAGTCAAGATATGGACTGATTTCTTTGTTGGGGCATTAAAAAAAAACTCAGGGAAGTAGGGGCTCACCTACTGTCAGTGGGAAATAAGTACCTTTCTGTTCCCTCAGAACTAAGATCCTAAGATCCAGCTTTTTATTTTTACTTCTGTTTTCCTACTGTTGCATCTTGCTTTGCTGGCTTCACTTCAGTGTGCTGCAGGTGATGGGAGTGGCTTCATTGCTAAATGCCAGTGTTTAAACATTTGAGATTTGATTTGTGAGATTCTTGTGGTTTTATATCTCATTTCAACTGTGATTCATGGTTTATAGTAGCCACACTGCAGATATTTTAGAAGAAAGTCATTACAAACTAAGGCAAGGTTATATTTTAAAAACCACATGTAATATTCAACATGACTTTGATGTACTGCTTGAAGACTTCCTGGGCATAATCTGTATCATTTAATCTAAATTGTTGTCAAATTGTTTGTTGTCATTATTAGACTGTCACTAAAGTTATCTCATTAGTAAACCTGAGTCAACATAAGGCTTTATATTTACATCAACTTTATGTAAAAAAATAGCTTTGTAGTTTTTAAGAATAGAAGAATATTAGGAGCAATATTCACCTGCTGCTGAAATGTAGCCAGCTTCAGAGGACACAGCTGAAAAACAATGCATTAGACAGGTGTAGGTTGAAGAAAAATACTGGGTAATTACACTGCATCTAACCTGTTCTTGAGGGGAAAATCTATAGTATTTTATATAAAATAGATGATATGCTTTACAATCTTACGTGAAATACATGCTTAGTGATCTGTCCTAGGCTCAGAAGAGACAGAACAAAAGGAAAACCTAAACAAAAAATATCAACAAAACCCCCTGAGCTGACCCTGGTGTAGGAGAATGCCCAGACTGAGCCAGTTTATGGCAGAATAGTTTCTCAACACTTTTTCTGGCAGTTTTACATTCAGCTGTATGTTGGCTTCCTATTGCTTTCTGTCCTCCATTCTCATCAGGTAATTCTGCACTCTGCTTCAGTAAATCCTTCTCCCCATCCACTTCTCTGTCTCCCCTCTACTTCCCTTTCCCTTTCCTATTTACCTCACACATCGTTTCTCATGAAAAACGGAGTAACAGCAGAAAGGATAATGGCTTTTATGTTCAGCTAGTGAGATCAGAGAGCAGTAGTGCTCTGTACAGCCAACGACGGGATCTAACTGAATACAGTTTTTCACATTTTCCATTTTTAAATCCACATCCGCAGAGTTTCCAGATGATAGGGCTTTAAGAACAAAAGTCTGGGGAGTCCTAGCTAACTCAAAAGCTAGTCCATAGAATATCAAACAATAATTATTAATACAAAGTTAAAAAAACTCAGAATGTTTTAACATATTTTGTTCCTACGATGTTTCCTCTATATTTATGGCACTAATGATTCATTTATGGATATATGGAAAGACAGTAATCGCATCTTTTGGTAGTGCATCTAAATACAGAGATAAAAGCCAAATTCTCTCTTCAATGGCAACGATACTATTTTTTGAATGAACCCAATCTATATGGGGAGACCAAAAGAGATCGTTCATCCTCATATAAAAAGGTCCAAGAGGGATACAGTTGCTATATAAATACATCAGACAGGTAAAAAAAAGTGAAAGAATAAAAAAGCTCTTTCAGCTAAATGTCAATGCGGGAGGCAGAACAAATTGTATAATCTATAAATTTAGGTTGTATATTTAACGAAAGTTGCTAAGCGCTAAAGAATTCAAGTACTGGAATGCCCTTCCAAAATGAAAGGGAGGAAAGGCAAAATAAATGTTTTAAGGCAAATCTTGATAACTCTGATGGGATGCCTATGATAACAGAGAGCTCTATGAATATAAATCATATATATATGATTTCCTTTCGTTAACAAGTAAAGCTCTTGAAGAGAAGACCAAATGCATAATACAGCATGAGTCACGGGAAAAGGGCTACAGTACTTATGCAGAGATTACATAACACAATATATAATAATAATAAGAGCCTCTACAGTCTACATTTATCCCTGTATATAATACTATGAAAACTTGCAGGACATGATAGCAGTCTTTTACATTTAAACGGTTGCTCCAAGGAAGACAGTGATCAATTGTTCTCCATGGCCAATGGCAGCACTGCAGAAGAAAGGCACTTAGGTAGCAGCAAAGAAGTAGTAAAAATTTGGGGTAAAATTTCTGACCTCTAAGGTAGGCAAATATTAGAACAGTTTTATGAAGAGGTCAGTGAAATATTCATCATTGAAGTGTTTGTTTTAGCTGCTGTATAGATGACTGCTGAAAACAGTGTAGAGTTTTTGATCCTGTCACAGCACAACATTACCAGAAATCTTGAGGTATGTTCTCTCCATATATATCCTTATGGCTGTATGATTAAAAGAATAGTATTGATTTAAGTGAGAAAGGAATTTGGCCAGCAATGGCCCTACTTTCTCAGCTCTCTATCCCCATATCTCCTACAAAACTAGTGCTCCTAAATTGTGCAGGCTTTATTCTATGAAACAGAGATGTATTTCCTGATTATTTTCTAAGATGCTTTGTTTCTTAATTTGCATACCTGAGTATTCTGTTGTCATGGAAATCTCTTCTCTGAAGCCCTTGAAGACCAGCTCTCTTGCTTCAATTCTGTTTCAAATTTTCTGCATCAACTAATTTCAATTCTTACTCCAAGTTTTCCGTATATTGTTGTCACATCTAAATGACAAAGTCCTACAATTTCTTGGGTCAAAACCTTATCCATAAGAATACAACCTTCACTTTGGACAAGTGTACTAAGTCTAGTATAAAGGCATTTTTTGACTCATTTTATTTGTTGGCTATTTTTAATTCTTTTGCTGAAGGACCGTCCACATTGATAGATGTTTAGCAGCTCAACAAACAAGAAAGAAATTATTAAAAAAGGATATAGCTGTAATGAAATTCAAATAGAATTGTTTGAATAGTCACAGTATAAATATCTTGTCTACACCTGTCTTCTTACAGTGGTGGAGAGAGTCTTACAATCTGTCCTGAAAGCTGAAATACTTGATTAAGGACAAAAATTAATGACATCAGCTTTCCTTCCAAGTTAAAACTAACCTACCAGTTTCTTATTTTTCATCAGCCAAAGTATATTCATATGTCTTTACTGATCACAGGTAAAAATATTGAAGAGATTCATGAAGGCCAGGTTAGGACATTCATGGTTAGAAATTACTTTATTCTATTGAATATTCCTCAAAACTTGAGAATAGCGTCTTTCAAAAAAAAAAAAAAGTGCTTTATATGCCTATGAGAAATAGGCAGCTGTATGAAGAATCTGGCCACCAAACTAACAAACTTTAGTTTCTGGAGGTATTTTAGAAGATAATTCATGCCAAGTTCATAGTGTGATCAATGGAAGTTCTACATCAAAAAGAAATAGTCTCTGAGCACCAGAGAAAGGTGCTTTTGCAGCTTAACATTCAAGAAGCTGCTACAGTCACCCTTACAGCCAATGACCTAAGTCAGTTAAGGGCAGATATACATCCTGGATGAAAGATGCAGAAATATATCTACCTTACTGTCCAGTTGTTTCAGCAGTTAGCTCACACAATGTCATCTTGATTTTCAGCCAAATTGCATTTATTTGTGTCACGGCTCCTGCCAAAAGAGAACAATGTAATCTTCTTTCATCAGGATTTGGAAACGCACATATAAAGCTGTGTGTTATCTTCATGCTGAAGCAGAACCTGTTTGCTTATTTTTTTTCTACAGCCTCCCATATGTGCATACAACTTGATTAATTAATGACTGAAGTAGAGTATAAAGTAGTGTCACTGATCATATTTTTATTTATTATTAAATCTATAAGGCAGGCTTTGGTCTCTTAACTGCTGTCATAAGCTTTCCCATGCACCTGATTTGATCCACTAGGCTAAAAGCCAGAATTCTCTTTCGTAATTTGTTCCTTTTCTGTAGAATTCTAACTGCTGCAGATCAAGTCAGTGCAATGGTAATAGATACTTAATTTTATTTTCATAATTTAAAAAAAATATCAGTATGGTGAAATTTTACTCAAGATTGTGAGTCTGTTCTGAAATTGAAGCTATTATCATGCAGCACACTAGCAAATCAGTAAAAATTGTTTTACTTCTTACACTTCCTGTTTTAAACACTTTACTCTTCCATTATATGTATTTTACAGGCTACCATCAGATTGCTTACCCTATAGCATCAAATTCTTACTCATATTACCCTTTCTGGCTTTCAGTAATTATATATCCATCATAGTTTTCCTTGGTTTGGATCTTAAAAATAAAAAGTTAAATTCTCAAATATGCTATTCCTGCCCCAATGTGTTCATTTATAAATTAATGCTGAATGTCAAATAACTGATATGGACATTACGAATTTAGTACTAAGTACTGCCATTCTGAACATCCAAAAACATGAGGTTATTGCCTCCTTTCTATCAACAATGTGTGGCAATGTCTGAAATACTGTAAGCCTGAAACTCATTTTTCTTTCCACTTGGACATCCTTATTGCACAAAGAAATCATGTTCACATACTTTCATGCTCTTCTCAGCAACTGTAACAGATAGTAACCTTCATTTTGAATAAGTAAAAGACAAAATTGATCTGAATATAAAGATGTTGCTGGAAGAAAGAGTATCATGACCTCTACGATATACTTTGTGAGAATACTAACTGTGGCACTGCTTTCTGCTTCTGAGATTTGAGAGATGCAGTTCATTAGCATCTATGAATCTTTACATTTCCACAAGATATGGAACAGAGAAGCAATTACCAGGTCACAGGCTAGATTATTATGCATGCGAATCCTAGTTATTCTTCCTACAATGTTGAGCTGCCTGAATTGCATGTACAAGGCACAGTTATAGGTGGCGCTGAAGAAAATCAATTTATTGCCAAGAGTTAGCTTGGAAGGTCCAGTAAATGTAGACTTCCCTCACTGCTTCTTGTTTTGGGAAGTCTCTACAAAGAAGGTTCATAGGTCCCATTCTCTATCAGTTACACAACTTAGATCAGCTCCCCCAACTCTGGATTCACTGCTCTTGATTGGTGTAAGAATCAAACTTGATCCTAAATTGCCAGTTTTAGCTCTTAGGCCTCCTTTGCTCTTGGAAATACCGGGGCTTGATGATCTCAGATTCACACTACTTCATATGAGGTCTTTCTTTATAGTGGTGACACAGAATAAGTACATCTTCATTTTCCTACCTGAGAATATTGGGGTTGAGGAGCAGATTGTACAGCAATGTGATTGCTTTTCTGCAACACAATTCCCATTTAATTATTATTGAGGCAGATTTGTACAGTAAATGATTCATTGAGTCAGTTGAGTGACCAATTACTTTCAGCCTAGGCTAGTTCCAGCAAGATAAGGGCATATATAGACTGAAGAAATGCAAAGGATCTATAACAATAATTCCCAGAGGTTACACAGACCCTGGCAGGAGCAAGGGTCAGGAAGCCAGGAGACCATAAGAAAACTTAGGAAACCAGAGCTAGGAAAGGACCACAGAAATTTTCCAATTCCTGAAATGATGTTTAAAGGCTATGTGAACAATCTAATTAACTAATCAGAATTCTTAAAGAAGAATTAATTCCTCACACTTTGAACAGGTAGTACAAAAGCAGACAGCCTTAGCTACTGACAACTTTCCAATATTTCTATGTTATACTACTCCCAGCTCCTAAGGGAATCTAACATGGAAAGAGAATCCCTACTTTCAGCTTCAGTCTGGCTTTGAGGTATGTCAGCAAGAGGCAGACCACAAAGACAGTTCACTTCTGTTGCACTTCTCTCCCACTAAGGTTAAAACACTCTGGAAATCATTTCAGGCTTCATGCTCAGAGGAACCAGCAAGAAAACCCTTAAATTCAGGGTCAAGAGGGAGTATGGATGACCATATAGATACCAAGTGGTTCTTTAGTAGGACTTGATCCATGCAGCTAGGGCTACCTTAGGTTATAGTGGAAATATTAACTGGCTCATTAGCATAAAAATTAATGTTTGTTACAGCATGGTATGCTTTTCTCATTTGAGCCTGAAGGCACATGATTAGTCACCACATCTTGTCACTTAAAGTACCTCAGTTCTGTTACAAAAGTAACAACCAGTCTCTAGAAAAAGCAAGTATTTTCCCATAAAGCAGACTGTGGGACTTCTTCTGAGTACCACACAACAAAGTCTGTTTCAGGAGTGATAATGATGTAAAGAAAACACTGCCACTCACTCGATAGGGATGACCTGATCTAAACTACCTACTGTATATGACTTTTTTTTCTTTAAATTGAGAGAGGTTATGACTGAACTATTGAATCAGAAATTAAATTACTGGTTTGTGTTCTTCAAAATTCATTAGAACATTTCATCTCCTCTATCCTATTTTAGCAGGAGAAACAGAAGGACAGATTAGAGAATAAATAACTTTTTAAATGGCATATGCATAAATTTAATACTGTTAGGGCACAAACTGACAAAAAAAATGGAATCAGAAATGTAGATGGGAAGCTGCTACCATGGCCATGGCAAGTAAGGTCAGGAAACGGGGAAGAAATCGATTCCACAAAGTCAAAGGTCTATGCAGCAAATGCTGCCAGGCACTGTGCCAAATTCTAGAAAAGCTAAGATTAGATGGGGAGATCAGGACAAGCACCAGGCAACAGAATTGTGCAAGACATAAATTTAGCTCGTAAGCATGCTTTATAAACAAAGACAACCTGCGTAATAGGCTTGAAAATTGGGCAAGTTGGTGGTCAATTAGCAACTAGGCTCTCAGGTCCATCTTCAGCTGCCAGGATTCATCAAGCTTTCATCCTCCTGTGGTACTGACTGACGGCAAAGACAAAAAGGCTGTCTGGCCACAGGGATCTTGTTGAACTGACAGAGTTTACCAGCAAAACAGTAGAAGAGCAGCCCACAAGCTCATCCTGGCTACACAGCACCACAGCTGTTGAAGTCACAAAGCTACTTCTAAGTGTACACCTACTACGGGGCCTTCCTGACACCTCAGCTGTCAGTACAGCTGTTACAGCCCTGCTGGCACCACATGGCACCACACTGTACCATACCGAGCTCAGACTACCATTTCCTGCATTCTGATTACTAAACCACTAGAAAACAAGAGCTATAATGATCAGAAGAAAAGTAAGAATTCTTGGATATGTGCAAACTTCTACTTAACTTAGACACCTAACAAGAGAGACAATATTTTTTTTAATTTATGTTACAATTTATTTTTCAAAACAATGAATTTATAAGATACATAACTGGAAGACCATATTTTATAAATTGACATTATCAAGAGTTCCTGATGTTTTATTCTTTAACCTTTCTTTTAGGTTTTACAATATTCTAAAATTCTTGTGTTAGGATTCTAACTATATTAAATCTTCACGTGGAAGTAACAGCCTTGGTATTTTTATGATAGCTGACTGATAGGTATGAAACTGCCAAAGACAGTAAGGAATGACAGAATATGCTGGAAGGCGCTTTTTTTTGTTGTTTGGATTTTTTTACTCATTCAGGGACACACTCTCAGTAGACTGTCATACTGTGATTACAACAGAGGAAACACAGAGCATCATCATCTGCCATGGTACTGTCATTAGACTAAAGTCACCAAACCTGAAAATCATGGGGAAAATAGTCTAGACTAGACAATGGAAAAAAATGCAGTGGTTGAAAAGAAGTGTATTTCCTAATATCATTCCCTGAGCCTCAAACACTAGTAAGGTAGCTAGTATCAATTCCAAGCTTTTTACCTGAGTAGCTTATAATGCATGAACTTTCTCATTCAGGAAACTTCCAGTCCTTCAGCTGCTTCCAACCAGTCGATGACATTCATCTACTAATTAGCCTTTATCCAATGCCCAACTTTGACCACATATTTCATGATTCAATTGTGTCTTAGGTGGCAGATGGTGGCTGTATTTCACTAATAAATAAAAAACGTCAGGTCCCTGGATTCATAACCTTGAGAAAGGGTTTAAAAAACTTAGAAGGAACTCTAGCTCACAGTCATTCCATCTCCAAAAGTCTGCAGCATTTCAAAAATGTATGAGACAGACAACAGATCTTAAAAAATAGCATGAAACTTATTATTTGTTGTTTAGCAAGATTGTCAAACATAAAAGCACAGGTGTCAGAATACTGCTTGAGGGGGAAATTTTGATGCAGCCTCCTGAAGGGAAGACCTAATAGTGTCCATCAATTACTGAGCCAGAGATCCACACTGCACTTTCTAGTCAGTTCAGAGAAGGCAATGTGAACTCTTTGAAAAATTACTTTATACTAAGAGCAGATTCAGTATATGTTCCTTTAAGATATGCCTCTGTGCCACAGAAACATACAGCATAAGCTAAGTCCATGAACATAAATCACTATCCAGCAAGAAAAATCTTCATTAACATCATATCTGTTTACGTTCTGAGAGCTAAAAAATAACCAGAAAATAAACCATAAGTTCAATATAAAAGATTTCCTTTCAAACAGCCTTTTTCAATGTGAAAAAATTCTCTAACTGTTAATAGAGCTAAAAAAAACCACGTGTTACTGGTTTTATACCATGAAAGATATGCGGTGAAAATTGTTATCTTCATATTAATCTTACAGGCCCCAAGATTAACTACATCTGTGTTTCTTAAAGAATATGCATGCAGATTTTTTTTTTTTTTTTTTTTTGCCTCAGGATGTATAGGTCTGTCACTAGAAAGCTAGAAACCCCCTTTGGTTTCAGTGCTCAAATGCTGTTTTAGGCATTTTACATAGCACTAAGAAAAAGCAGTGTAGATATTGATCTCAGTTCAGCTTCAGTCACAGGTAACGTGTTGCCATAACTGCCTGCAACATGCTGATTCCAGCTTGGAACATCATTATAATTGTGCGTTATCATGTATTTCTGAAGAAATTGAATTCTGAAATAGGTGTAAAAGTTTAACAACCCGTGAAGTCACATATACATTAACACATAGCAGAGAATGCCGTAAAATCTCCATTTATGTCAGATGTATCAGTAATAGGTATTGAAATTACAAGTAATCTTAGGTCTAAATGCATTGGGAAATTACATCTCTGTAACAGTAATACTCAAATCACCAAAATTATTGCTTTTTTCCCCCTGAATATTTTTTACCTGGATTACTCACTATCAAAATATTTTTTATTAATGCATCAGAAGTAAACAGATACCTTGCTTGTATTTGCATATCTGACTAATTAAGTCCTCTGACATAAAATTATCATCTAACTATAGTGCTACAGTTTCAATCAGGACTCATTTACTAATTTCTATAGTGAACCCTGACAAGTCTTACCTGCTGTGTTTCCTTATCTGTGAAATGAAGCTAATTTGAGTGTAAGCAGTAAAAGGCTCTTATTGGAACATTCCTGTTGGATGTTTTTGAATATATAGAGAGCAACATGAGACAAAAAAAGGTTGTTGGGCTTCTGGAGTACAGCACAGAGGATATGTCACAAAATGACAGTAAGGCAAAGCCAGCTATACTGTTTCAAAATAAATTGCTTTTAACACTGTTTTGTGTTTCAAATCATGCAATAAGAACTAATTATTTGTTTCCTAAGAAAGCAGAAGCCCTTCTTCTTCGAGTAGATTAATGGGCTTGCCTAAATTCTGTAAGTTTTGACTCAGTATTGAGAAAAAACCAAAACAGAATGAAGCAATCATTTTTACTTTTAGCACTCTGGTTCAGGCCAACAAAAAGAAAATGAATGAAATCAACTTGTTATACTGAAAATACCTCTTGAAAGGAAAACATGATCCAGCTGCTTATTACCACAGAGAAAATTTTAAGGCATTTCTATTAACTTGAATGTTTTTTGAAGTAACCAGAAGATAGTGCAAAAAATTATATCTATGTATTCATTTATTCTGTGTTTGGAGAAAGAATACTAAATTTTTTTTCTATCTCAAGGAAAAATAATTTTCCAGAGGGACTCTAAGGTGTACGTGGAAAATTCCACTTCCAAGGAGCTCTGAACTGCGGTGAGAAAGAGTGGAAATTCTGAATGGTTGCAGCTGGATTGATTGTTTTCCTGCATATCAATACACAGGAGTGAGATCAAAAATAAACAGCACAGACAGATGACTCTGTCACAGTATGGAATACTGGTCAACAAAGGAAAATTAGAATAAAAGCAGACATCTGTACACACAAGGCAGCAATATCAATGTTCCTTCTCTGTGAACAGAACTATAACTACCTAAATTCAGGTATGACAATCAGCAAGAATGTGTGCACGTTTCAAATGCAAGCGCAGATAAATCAGTTGCATTTGGAGCTCTGCTCATGAAACAGGTAATTTGATATTATGTCACTGCTTCCAGGACTTAGGCTAATTTTACTTTGTTTCAATACAAGAATTACACTCTCTAAAGTTTATAGACTCATAGAATAGTTTGAATTGGAAGGGGCCTTTTAAAGATCATCTAGTCCACTCCCTGCACTGAGCAGGAACATCTTCAACTACATCAGCTTGCACAGAGCTCCAGCCAACCTGACCTTCAATGTTTCCAGGGATGGGGAATCTACCACCTCTCTGGGCGACTTGTTGCCGTGGTTTGTGGCGGTGTGGCAAGAAAATAAAAAGAAATAAAAGAAGAAAGACCATACCACCAGCACCCAAGTAGGAATTTTCCCCCAGCTAGGGTGACATCCATCTCAGGTCCTGCATTGATGGGGACAGTCCCTTTCCCGATCCCTATTGGTTCCCAGTTCCTTTTCCCCTCCCTGTTCCTTCCTCATTGGTTTATGCCCCATCACCCCACCGACTGGTCCTCCCCTCAGTATAAATACTGTAGCCCCATTTTGTCTGGGCTCTTCGGGCATGGGTCCTCTGTTCTATTCCTTTCTGTTGCCTTATGCATTAAAGCCTTGGAACCCCATGCCTGGAGCCCCTCTCGTTCCTCCGCCTCCGCCGGCGCTCCCCTAGAGGGAGCCTGCTCCGCTCCCAGCCTGCGGACCAGAGGATGTCTGTGGGGGGAACGCTGAGCCAGGCTCCCCGGGGATGATCCTAACTTGTTGCATACTGCAACAGTGGTTGACCACCCTTATTGTAAAAAAAACTTCTTTCTTATATGATCTAAATCAACACTGCTTCACCTTAAAAACATCACCCCTTTTCATATCACAACAAACTTTTTGGCTCTGCTAAAAAGTTTGTCCCCATCTTTCTTACATATCCCCTTAAGTACTGAAAGGCAGCAATAAGGTCTTTCCAGAGCCTTCTCTNGATCTAAATCAACACTGCTTCACCTTAAAAACATCACCCCTTTTCATATCACAACAAACTTTTTGGCTCTGCTAAAAAGTTTGTCCCCATCTTTCTTACATATCCCCTTAAGTACTGAAAGGCAGCAATAAGGTCTTTCCAGAGCCTTCTCTTCTCCTGGCCAAACAACCCCAATTCTCTCAGCCTTTCCTCCTTTCCTTGTAGGAGAGGTGCTCCATCCTTCTAATCAACATGGTGGCCTCCTCTGGACTGTCTCCTACAGGTCCATGTCTTTCCTCTGCTGGGGACCCCAGAGCTGAACACGGCGCTCCAGGTAGGGTCTAACCAGAGCAGAGCAGAGGAGTAGAATCCTCTCCCTCACCCTGCTGGCCACACTGCTTTGGATGCAGCCCAGGACAGAGTTGGCTTTCTGGGCTGTGAGTGCGCATTGCCAGCTTTTGTCCACCCTTTCATCCACCAGCACCCCCAAGTCCTTCTCCACAGTGCTGCTCTCAATCCATTCATCCCCCAGCCTGATAGCAGGGGTTGCTCCAACCCAGGCATAGCACCTTGCACTTTGCTTTGTTAAACCTCATGGAGTTTCCGTGGGCCCACTTCTCAAGCTTGTCGAGGTCCCTCTAGATCACTTTCCATTCTTCAGGTGTGGCAACAGCACCACTCAGCTTAGTGTCGTCAGCAAATTTTCGGAGGACACACTAAATCTCTCTAAATGTCTAAGTCACTGATGAAGACATTAAACACCTCTGGTCCCAAGGACCCCTGGAGGTCACCACTTGTCACTGATGTCCGTCGGGACTCTGAGCCATTGTCCGCTACCTTCTGGTTGCAGCTGTCCAACCAACTCCTCATCCACTAAACAGCCCACCCATGAAAACCATCTCTCTCCAATATAGAGAGAAGGTTGTTGGGGGGCCCATGTCAAAGGCTTCACAGAAATCCAGATAAATGGCATCTGTAGGTCTTCCTTTGTCAACTGATGTAGTCACTCCATCATAAAATCCCCTTAGGCTGGTTAGGCTGGATTTTCCCGTACACAATAATATTTAAAATTAAGTGAAATTAAGATGTCAAACCAAACGTTCTATTTTGTTGGCATATTTGTATAGGTTATTATGCATTAGCCAGTGTATTTTTATTAGATTTATAAGGTATATGCTGCTGAATCTATAGTTCTAAATTGGGTGAAGTTACTGTCAGAGATTGGAGGGGTTGATGTCTTGAAATATTTTGGGATGCTTGTGGCGGGGGGGGGGGGGG
>VWZT01013711.1:449423-490154 GCA_013397055.1 Pachycephala philippinensis
TATCCCAGCCTGGCAGAGCTGCCAATCACTGACTGGCACACAGGGGCAGTGCTCCACTCTGCCCTAACCCAGCTCCTGAGTGGCCAAATGACCACAAGTCCCACCTGGGGGGAGGGCCCAGAGAGGCCATTGGGTATTTAAGGCTGAGCATGCAATAGGCACATCTTAACCCTATATTCATCTTGGAGTTTGTATTTGAACACTGCTGGAACCCAGGAGCTGGTAGCTATATGTGTGCTTTTCTATATCTTTTCTTTCTCTCTTCTTCTAATTCCTTCCTCTTGGAACATTTTGAGTAACATAACATCAAACAGGTTTAAAGTTTGCTAAGTTGAATGGGCCAAATTAATCCTGTTGGAAGTGTTTTGTGTTGATTGGATGTTGTACTAAATCTTTTGCCAAAGTTCCTTGATTTTTCTAAATTTTGTCAGTAAACTTTTGTCTTGTTTTGACCTCTTGAGAATATCTGCTTGGTATTTCTCCTGTGCATCCAACAGAGTACATGAACCACTATAAAGTCTTTTCATTGGCGCCTTACATTTACACATTTGCGTGGAAGTTTTGCTTGAGAAGGGACTGCACAGCTGTCTAATTTTCCTCCTACTATGATTTTGTAGAAGTGCCTTGGTCAGTAGCAGGCTGTTTAAGGGATAACTCATATATTCCAGAGACTGTGACTTTTGTGGTCATAGCTGACTTAAGGGAAGCCGTATGAGGAGTGCTGAGGTCACTTGGTCTGTTCAGCCTGGAGAGGAGGAGACTGAGGGGACACCTCAGTGCAGTTAAAACTTCCTCGTGAGGGGAAGAGGAGGGGCAGGCACTGATCTCCTCTCTCTGGTGACCAGTGACAGGACTCAAGGGAATGGCCTGAAGCTGAGTCAGGGGAGGCAGACAGTTGGATCAAGTTGGATAGTAGAAAAAGGCTCTTCACCCAGAGGCTGGTCAGGCACTGGAACAGGCTCCCCAGGGAAGTGGTCACAGCACCAAGCCTGACAGAGTTCAAGAAGTGTTTAAACAATGCTCTCAGGCACATGATGTGATTTTTGGGGATGGTCTTCTGCTGGGCCAGGAGTTGGACTTCTATGACCCTTGTGGATCCCTTCCAACTCAGCATATTCTGTGAAAGTTGAAGCTTTTTTTGTGTGAG
The DNA here is from genome assembly GCA_013397055.1 of Pachycephala philippinensis. NCBI lineage: Eukaryota > Metazoa > Chordata > Aves > Passeriformes > Pachycephala > Pachycephala philippinensis. Next base: position 450,571 of record VWZT01013711.1, read on the forward strand.
TTTAGTATGGGAAACCTTTAAACAAATACCATGTAAGAAGTCAATAATATTCAACTGTTGGCCTTCTGCAGTAGTTGTCAAGATTTTGTCTAACCTGTCTATTAATATACAAGAGGAAATTTTTGGGAAACTTTGAAAATGGAGTGACGAACTTAATTGCCTAAGGCACGTGGGAAACTTTTAATAGTAACCTCTATACCATAATCTATAACTATAGGGAATATAATTTCTTGAACATTTCATTCTTGTTTCCTTCTCTCTGACATTGCTGGGATTTCTCTGGGTAACTGACAGATATTATTTTATGGTTAATAAAATACCCTGCTTACAAGTTTGTGATCAATTCCCCACGGGAATTCTGTTATAACCTTACTGTAAGCAGTTTATAAGTACTTGATTTTATTTTATTTAACAAAGTCCTTAGTGTCAAAACAAATTGACCTTTACCATAAATATCAAAAGTGTTACAGGATTTTCTAAAAATAAGTGATTATGACATCACACCACAATGAAAATATTCCACAATTACAGACAAGGAATATTTTTTTCAGCCTTAATGTTTTAAGTTTCAGCTGTTTTTCATTTTAATGGTGCTCTTGGTGGTGTCCATCTCTATAAAGAAGCTCAAAATAGAAAAATAGATGGCTGGATTAGGTTACACTTATACCACTTTCATTGCATCATGAGGATTTTTTCCTTAGAAAGTTATGAACTTAAGTATGTGAAAATCTAAGAAATTAGCAATCAAGCTTTTTACACCTGTTTCAGGTCTGTAGTGCTCTAGTGATTATATTTGTAACAATTTTCAACCAAGTTCTAATTTGTTGATTTCAGTACTTTGGAGATGGGGGAAAGATTTCTTGGCCAGTGCTAACAGGTTTCTCAGATCATAAGTTCATGTTAGGAGTCCACATGTTTTTATAAAGATCCAAAAGAAGGCGGCATATAGTATAATATCATTTAACCAAAGTTCTCTTTCAGTAATATTTTAGGCCAGCTGTCAAAGTCAAGTTGTTTTTTCCTGAAACCTAGATGGAGAATTATGAGGCACTGCTTCATTCTTAATGATTGTTATTATTAGAACTGTGGTACTAAGAGTGTCTCTTAAAACTCATCAAAACCTTCTTTATTGCAAGTATGTAGCAATACCATATGATTAAAATGTCTTTTTCCCTTTTCATATGGTCAGCCTCTAGATTTCTTTTTTCATGCATTTTTTTTTCATATGGTTTTCTTTTGGTTGTTGTTGCCCTTCGCAGCTTGGGCTTCCCTAAACTTTTGTCTCTCTTATTTTCTATTTTTTGGAAGTTTATTAGACTGCTTCTTAATGCGATTTCAGGAAGCTGTATAGTTCTGATTTACAGTTAAGGTAAGGGTTTAAGAGTCTACCTAATTGGAATCTGAGTAGTACCCTTAGGTAGACACCTTTCACAAGATCCAGTTCAAACTCAAGGGCACACAGAAATTCAGTAAATCACCACTCAAAGGCATCCAGTAGCTCTTGTTGAGGCTAGATATATATATATATTTACATATATTTTTGTATCTATTTATGTATTTATATATATGTATTTCAGTGTGGCTGAATGGAATCAGTCAAGTGCAGAAAAAGAGTAAGGTTTGGTTTTTTTTCATAATTGAGAAAGAGGTCATCATGGGAATGGTCAAGAGTCCAGTGTTCCATTTAGTTGTCCTTTTAGCAAACATCCAAGAAGCTTAGAATAGAACAATTAAGAGTTAGGAAATTCCAAAGATAATCTAATTTAAGGATTCCCATTAATCTGAAAAATGCATTTCTAGTTCTTTGCAACAGAAAAGTTGTATCTTGACTACACATGCACCACATGATATGTGCAAGGTTGTTCCTCCTGGAGGACTGTGGTATTTTGTAAATAATTATTTAATATGAAATCTAATGGGAGTCTTTGTGTATTATACTGAATAGCAGAGTGCAGTAGAAAGACATTCCTGGTGGCTGTGACACCTGTATGTGTGGCAAACATGTATACTCCACCTGTATACCAGTACTGTGTAATCGTATACAAACAGCTTTGATAAAACAGTCTGCAGAGAAATACAGAATCTAAACAACCTTGAAAAGACCAGACTGGTTGGGACATCGTCTAGAACTAAGAGAACCATTTAACATGGATCCTGTATCTTACTGACAATAAGAATTACTAAGGTGGCTGCACATCTTCGGACACAAAAAATACCCTGAATGGAATAAAATAGTAAACTATCAGTACAGCAATGAATAGATAGTTAGAAACTACCTAGCAGTATTAGCAGTGTTAACTGAGTTGAAAGAACTTGATCTCTTGATGTTGATAAATACAATAATGAAGTTCATGACAATGGTTAAAAAATCAATTATGATAAAAGAGGAAAATAAATCCAAATAAATGAATGCACATTTAAATGCTCAAAGTTGTTGTGCTTTAGGTAACTTTGCATAATGGGTTTACTACTCACAGAAGCAAACTGATCATAAAATAGTTAATGAGCTAACAAAAAATCAGCAGTGGGGTGCAGGAGCACATTTTTTGATACATGATTTTTTGTCCTCTGCCAAGCAATAGACTAGTTGACTGGATTGAATAGTTAATGAAGAGCTATGTAAATTGAGGGAAAAAAATACCATTTTGTTGTATGTATTGAAATGCTTCACTGACACATTCTTTGCAGCATTTGTCATAGAAGACAACTTTTCAACTGCTTCACACTACTTGTAATGTTATGTTTTCCTACACTCAATGCACATGTTAAAGTCAATGCTCTTGATTATTTATCATTTCATAATAGGTTACCAGTCATGCACAAGTGGAAATAATATTGAGGAGAAAAAGAAAATGTTCTAGTAGAGGGTTTCTACAAGCTGCCCACCAAGATAGACTCTACTAACCTCCTGAAGAAAATTCTGTACTTTCAGAAATCATTAGATCTGTGTAATATTGTTTCTGCTGAATGATGGTAGTGGTAAAACACAATCACATCTAACAGTTTTGCCAAAGTCCAGGCCCTACTGACCACATTGGGACATCTTTGCTATAAAAATCAGTGTAAATAGATTATAGTAACAGATCTGCTCACATGTGAAAATTCGAGATGAGTATTGTCTGCTTTCAAAGTACACAAAGAGGTATTAACATTTACTCAAATAAAAAATTACTTTCCTTACTACTTAAAAACCAAAAACAGTCTAAAAGAATCACAGGAGCTGCTGAAATGTTACTAGACAAGATTCCTGCACTAGTATCGTAAGTGCAGATCTTTCTGCCAGATAAAAGCTTTGTTCAAGGAGGATAAGAAGAAATGGATCAAAGTAAAGTTCCCCATATTCACCACTTCCTTGTTCTAGGGAATTTGAATTCCTACTGCAGAAAGTAATAAATTACATTTTTACACTTTTCTTGAATAATGTCTATACTTAGTGTGTTGAAACAGTAGCTTGCAAAATTTAATTAGAGTTAGGAGCACAGTAATTTTGGTGCCCATTTTTCATTCTCCTCTTACATAATCTATGCAATTTGGGTTTTTAAAAATTTTGTTCTAATGAAATAGTGGTTCTCTACTCTTGTAATGTACTTCTTTACCATAGAAAATTGTCCATTATCTTTAATAATGAGTTGCATTCTAAAATCTGAAGTTCTTATCTGTATCTAGAAAATCATTCATATGAGCACAAATTTGCAGACAAAATTTGAAGCAGATTACAAGAATTATTGAATTAAAAATATGTTAGAAAATGCTGTGAACAGATTTCTTTGGATAATTCATTACCTTCAGTCTTGGGCAGGGTTCTTTTATGTACATTAAAAACACCTGTTTTTTCCCCCTCTCTGTTTATCCAATCAACCAGTGTTCTACTTATAACTATTGCTTGTTTTAAACTGAACTCATAAATACAACTGGATATTATTAAGGTGAATGACAAAGTAAAAATGGGTATTTGTTTGAGATGCTTGGACTGAAAAGCAAATATATGCTACCCTTGTTTTCCTGATGGTAATTCAGTCTACACCTGTGTAATAAAGATAACTTAAAAATGTTTCCACTCTTTAATCTCATGGCTGCTAATATAAATGTATAAGAAATTCCTAGACCATGGATTGGAATTCTGGCCTCTAGTTTTGTAGACAAATGTTTCATAGCAGCTGTTCAGACACACCCGCTGCTTTGAACTGCATGCCTCTTGGCTTCTTGCTGCAGTGTCCCTTGACATCAGTGGTGGAAGGGGAGAGTTTCTCATTATATGAGTTGTTTTATTGCTGGAGCATATGTTATGATTTCTTGTGAATCCTCCCAAGCTTTTGTAGATCTGTGTTGATGATGATCAGAACATTCATAGGAAACACATGGGTTTAAGTCCTCCATGGGAAGGAGGAAACAGAATTCAGTCCTGCTGCTTGATGCTCTACCAGGTATGCAATTACTGAAAAGGTCACCTCTCCCCCAGCATTTTCAAATTAAAAGTTAACACTGCTTAGGTGCTACAAGAGGAGCTGTAGATACATGTGCTCATGAAATGATTGCAGATACCACCCTTGCTTGGCTGGAGTTGTCTTTACAAGCAATATAAAAATCCAAGGATCAAATTTTACTTTGGGCTCATTTATACTCAGTTACTGTAGCTTAACTTGCAAAACTCCTACACTATTTATTGGTTGAAGGCCTTCCATGGCTACAGGAAGTATTATTTATATTGATGTATTTTTAAGTGTCAAGATGCATGATTTCAGAGAGGATCAACCCATTTTATCGATAGCAAAACAGAGCCACAGCTCTATGCTGGTGCATAGCTCTCCCTGAAATGATACGGGGGGATCTTTTGTGAGCCTACAGTTTTCAAATAAAGAGAGCAATGACTTCAATGCATCTCAGTATCATTACTCTAATGTGGCATATTTCTTGTCAGTTTTACCCTTATGTTCCTTCTTTCCAGCTCATTACAGTTTCTTTCCAGCTTGCTATCACTTCAGCTCTGTTCATGATGCTGTTTCTGCAATGACAGCACTTCTATGTTAAGTTCTGTTGGTTTCAACAGATTTCTCATTCAGAGCAAAATGTTCATTTGTACTATTAAGTACTCTAGTTTGTAGTCCTTTTCTCTCCTTTATGCAGTAACTAAATTCAATAAAAGTATAGTGTCTTGTTCTCAGCTGTGTTTTCTTGATAATATTGCAGTGAATATAGCACCACTAATTACAGATTAGTTTAGTAAAAAATACAAAACAAAGCTCAATTGATATGACAGTTGAAATATTAGATGAAAATACATTGGTTCTTCTTCTGATGTTTTTTGACATTATTCATTCCTTGTTCCCTGTACACTTCCCAGAAAAAAATCACAGAATCATAGAATGGGTTGGAATGAACCTTAAATGTCATATAATTCCATTCCCCATGCTGTGGACAGGGACACCTTCCACTAGACCAGGTTGGTCAGAGCCCTATCCAACCTGGCCTCGAACACTTCCAGGGGTGGGGCATTTACATCTTCTCTGGGCAACCTGTGCCAGTGTCTCACAACCCTCACAGTAAACGATTTCTTCCTCATAGCTCATCTAAACCTGCTCGTTTCAATTTTAGTCCATTCTCCCTGTCGCTGCATGCTCTTGTATACAGTAATCCTTACAAGGTTAAGGTGATGCTTAAATTCCTTTTCTGTTTATTTAGTTATCATAAGGACTAACTTGCTATTAAACAAGAAAGAAATACCTATATCCTACAAGCAAAATTGCATTAAAATGGATGGAGACAATGCTGGCAGTACTAGCTTGTGATGATACAGGTTAAAGTTGTCAGAAACATCCTCTCAGCATGTGACACGATGCTGTGTCCTGTTACATCGTGGAAGTACTGCAGCAGGACTTGCCTTTGCCAGCTTCCTGTTCCATCAGGCCACCTGAACTTCAGGCTATGTGCTACTCAGTTCTGGTTTACACTACAGGCCATGCACCCCGTGCCTATCAATATGAGATGAATATCTGGAAATGAACAGAAATAATTCCCCCCTGAATGTCAGGTGACAAAAATCAGTAAAGCCCCTTTGGAAACCAGTTAGCTGCACTAATACTAGTGTAGAATTTGATTGGGAAAACCTTACTTAATTTTACTACTATAAGATATATTTAACCAAAAAAGAATTTTTTAAAACTCTGCCTACTTGGTGCAGCTATGCTACTTTATTTCCTGGATTAATTGAATTTGTTATGCAATACTTTGTGCTGAAAGGCAACATGCAAGCAAAGCTAATAAAATACTAAGCTTAATTTGCTCACTTTCTTCTTCCGAGTTGTTACTGTTTATAGACTCCCCACTGCCTAAAACAAGGTAACATTAAAAGACATTCACATCTGAAACTTCTAGTTCTAGCTAGAAGTTAAACTAGATAGCACAAAGAAATTGGTATCATTTTGATGTAACATACCTGAAGATAATACAGGTTTACTGCTGGCGAAATCTATAATACACATTCTATAATTAATGTTTATTAATAATACTTAATACTTATGAGTAAATATCACATCTCAGGCATGAGTATTTTATAGATAAACTTATTTTGTAGCTTCTTTCAATAAAACTTGAGAAAACAAATAGTTACTTTGTTTTAAGTGCTGCATAACTGAAGAGTCTAGACTTCTACAGTGCCTCTCACTTAAACTGTTAAATATGCTCTTAGTGCTACACAGAGTATGCAGAGTTATTCTGCTATGACATAAGATTTAACTGCTGTTCTGTATTCTATCTGGGATTCCCAAAGCCAATAGATAGAAAAGCCTCTTTTTCAAAGTTAAAAAGCCTGTAGCTTTAGCTATGGTCTGTTTCAGTTCCCTTCCTTCTCTCTTTTAATTGCTTAAGGAGATTAGCAAAACTAGCCCAGAGCCCATTCTGCAGTGCTTCAGAGTGCTCTCAGTTCTTAGTCAGGTAGCCAAATTGACTTTAGCAATAAGTCTACTTTCTACATGTTCTGATCCTATATAGCCTCCAAATTTATGATTCACTTTAACTTTATTTGGCTCCTGTTCTTAAAGGGATCATAAAGCTGCCATTAATCTTTGATTGTATTCCATCTGTTCTCAAGGTGACTTCTGTTGCTTCAGTACGTACTACTGAGCTACCTGCCAAACAGTCTTTCTGCTGCAAGGCTGCGTGTTTTACAGGAATAGTTGTATCTGGGCATTGCATTCTTGTTTCAAAACCTGATTACCAACAGCACTAATAATGAATAACATTCAATTCATTTAGAGCATTATATTTCTGCTTTAGAAAGTACTTTCAACTTCTGTTTTCTTACAGACTGACTTGGCCCGATAGTAACGTTACTATCACTGAAGAAACTGTACATATTCCCCAGTGTAGTAGTTAAACCTTTGTTTCTGGTCTCTAGTGTAGAAATTTTCCTGGGTTTGTGTTAGCTACTGCACAGTAACATCCTCTCTGTGTGCTCATTCATACGCAGCCAAAGGCACATTAGGGTGAGACTGTCCTCCTGCAGTTTTAATCCAAACCCAAACCTTGTCAACAGCATTTCATGGCATTCCACTCAGGGAGGCAACACAGCACTAACAGTGGATGAGAAAAGCATTGATGCTGAGGGGTGACAGTTTCTGATGTGCTTATAGAGAATGAACTGATACTCAGCAGTTAGTGAACAGACTCTCTAGACCCTTCACATGAAAGTCTTTATGCTTCCACATGGACTTTCATAGCTTGCCATACAAGCAAGATACTAATGGTTCTCTAAAAACTAAAGATAAATTTCTTATGAATTGACAGAAGTTTTGTTTTGTTTTTTTGAAGTATGAACTTATTTCAGTACAACAATATGGAATCCACTCCTAACCCTAACTCTATACCTACTGTTTCAGGTAAACAAGAACACTGAAAACTGAAAGGAAGTTTCTTCTGGACACAGTTTTATAGTCATCACTGAATTTCTCTGAATATATAAGCCTAACTTTCAGCAGTTTTACATAGAAAGAAAGCTTTGACTCCAGCTTCAATCTGAGCTCCAGCTGTCTAGCTAAGTAAGGTTCTCAGGATTTGTGTATTGAGAAAAGAAATTACTCAGATGAACCAGCTCTTGTTCACCATTTACCTCTTTGAGCTTAACAGTTTTAAAATAAAATTTCTACATGGACCACAATTCTATGTAAACAAAACACTTGAGGTATTACTGGGCTCATCCACAGGAGAAGATCTCTGAACACCTTGAAAACTCAAAATTGGACATTTTTTATTACCCTCTAAAAACTCCCTATTCACATGCCTGGCCTACTTAAACTTCTATCAAAATAACAGCTCCTAGTCCTCAGGATTTTAAACCCAACTCTAATCCTAAATAATATCTTCCAGATGGGTAGGAGACCTATGACTGCAAGAAAATTAATGGGAAATGAGTCACAGCTGCAGGTAGCATCTCCCAAATTATATCTTCCAGCCCATCTGAATTTATTAAATTCACTTTAGCAGCAGCATTAACTCTACAGAAGCAATTCTCTATAAATGCATTACAGCCATAACCTTATTCTTCAAAAAGAGAAAGCTGCCTCCAACTCCTTGGAATTCTAGAAGAAATTGTTTACAATAACTGGGAATAACCTGTCTTTAAAATCTGTGTTGGCATGTGGCTTTGCAGACCCTTTCTGAAACTTCGTTATACTTCAGCAGATACCCAAAATGTTGTGGAGGTTGGGTAAGTAATCTTGTGCCACCTACTGCTTGCTTCTGGCATTATTGTTGTTTAACAGCTGATGTGTTTCGCTACTATTAACCATAGACATTCAGATAAGGATGTTAATCAGAAATGGGTGAAAACTTAGGAAATATTAATTCCCAAAGACAGAGAGCAGCTGTGTTGAGGATCAGACCTGGTAAGGAGAACGTGGGTCAGACACAGCCCTGGGCATCAGGCACTGTCCTGGGGAGAGGAACAGGCCAGGCCAGGTCACAGGGCTGTGCAGGGACCTGGCTCAGGGGGCTCTTGGCTGTGGGAGGTGGAGACCAGCCCTGCTTCAAACACCACCAGGGCAGGGACTGACAGACCTGGGAGAGGGGTAAAAATGGGGTCCTGGGCCATTGTACTAGTTTGAAAGCAAACCAGTGAGAGACTTGAAATCAGAGCTACGGTTTAATAGGAAAATTAAAAATAAATCCAGTAGTACAGAACCACTGACAGAGTCAGGATACAACCTGACACCCTGTTGGTGAGGGTGGTGGTAGCAGGCCGATTAAATGGTGGCTGCAGTCGTCTTGAGGTGATAGATGTGGTTCTGTTGAAGCAGTGATCCTGTAGAATGGTCTGGTCTCCTCTGAACGTCCAGTGGTGGTTGTGTAGCTCTTGTCCTCTGGAAATCCAGTAGGTAAGGGCTCACTGTGGTGTTCCAAACCTCAGATTATATCCAGGTAGGAATGCTTGGTTCCTCCCCTGGGCGGAGCATCTCACAATGGGATGATGTAATTTTATGAGTCATGCAGTGAGGCTTGATAGCCCATTAACAGAAAAAAATATCTCTCTGGATGGAGTTATCAGGGATGTGTCATGGAAGAGATAAAGAACTCTGTCCCCCTGGTTTTAACAGATGGTGATAGAATCATACTTTCGTTACATCTTACATTGTAACCTAAGACAGCCATGGCCAGGGTGGGGGAGACCCAGGGGGGCTCCATGGACAGTGAGGGTGGGCAGTGCCCTGAAGGTCTGGATAGCCAGCTAGCTAAACACCAAGAGGTTAATTATATTAACTCTTACATTTGCCATCAGGCAGCCGGATGCTCATAAACATCCCTGACATCCGCATTACAAAAATTTCTGACTGTAATTACATTCATCTAGTCTTTACCTAGTGGGTACTTGGAACCCCTTTACAGACTGCTGTGTTTTCTCCCTGTTCCTTCTCTCTTCTATTTCTGGTCTAAATCTATATAAATATAACTTACCAAACCTATCAGAATCCAGCTGTCTTTAGGTCAAATTGCACCATTTGTTCAAATGTCTAATGCAAAGTCCATTTTATTTAGTGGGTAGTTTCCCAAAGATAGGGTCCCTCAATAAAGCAAAGAGCTAATCCAAGCTATCACTTGGCCGTGCCCTCAAAGGTAATTTTACATGATGTGTCACAGACTTCGATGTCTGTGAGTGTTCACTGCCACAGTTTTAATTCTCTCCAAGAAGGCAGTGCCTCTTAACAAATGATGTTCTGCACTTCAGCTTGGGCAGGGCAGATCAAAGAGGAATAATGACTGTATCTGACTGTATTTAAATCCAGGATCAGTTGGATGTTCCAACATAGTTTCTCATCCACGCCTCAACCCAGTCTCCATTTGTTTAACTTTGCATTGAACTCTTACTGTGACATTATCTGTTTGTACCTGAAAACACTATGCATAAATCCTCCTGGAAAGTTTTATGCAACGTAAAATTTTTGTTACATTAAAATACACAAATTAAAACAGGATCACTTGCTGATTAAAAGATAAGATTCTTTCTGAATAGAAGGTAGTTTAATTACATTTCCCATTTTTTTAATATATAGTTAAGTTCTATGCAATATCCACAGGTATAATAGAAGTGGTTTCCTTAGCAACATTTGGGTTCTGAAGAAAAACAGAAATTCATTATTTCTAAGTAACAGTAACAGAGAAAACCAATTAATTCCAGAATACTAATTTCCGTCTATTTTGAAATTATTAGAGACTATTCCAAAATTAATTGCAGTATAGTTTATTATCCTTCAGAGAATGAGTCTCTCCAAATTATTTTAGTACATTTTCTAAATTAGTTCAGAAAATTAAATGAACATTATTTGCATATAGTTGGTAGTAAACAATTTTCTACTTTATATCTACTTATTGCAGCATTTTAAATTTCAGTTAATATTTTAAACATAATTAAAACCTATTAATGACAACCAAATCATTTGTGTATTGCTAAAGCGGTGTTTACCAGTGTTTTGCTCATAACAAGCAGAAGCAGACAAAAAGCTGGTTTACAACCTCACTTTGCTGAATCCACCAACTTAAATTTATAAAAATTCAAAATAAGGCTGCTGATTTCCATCTATGTGAAAATAAACTTTCAGAGGGGAATTGAATGTGTCATTTATAATGAGATTTTCCTGAGTGTGCAAACAAACAGGATGAAACAATAACTGTTCTAAATTTTCTCAATCCATTTTAACCCACTTTTGACTTTGAAGCCAAGCAACAGATTGTGTTAACTCTTTGTTTACTGCAAAGTTTAGTAATCTGAGGAGTTTACTGAATTTAGTTCATACACTTTTTCAGTTTCATATTAGTTTAAGGAAATTACAGTATTCTCATTTGTTAAGTAAAGATTTTCCTTTTTTTCCTTTCCCCCCATCCCCTTTAATCAAAACCTGGTCAATTGCTACAAGAATTTCATAATTTGTAAAAATAAAATGCATAGCTATGGTTTATATGACAACTACAGCTTGATGTTCTCAGTTAAAATGTGGCAGTATGTTTTAGGCGACTTTTTGAAGAATTAAAGGATTCTCCCACACCTCTCCTTCAGATGACTTCATGAATCTGACATTCTTCTGTGAATGAAAAAACAGGTTCATATAATTTTAATGACAGCTGATAAACATTGATTTTTCCCTCTGTGTCAGGTATGTGTGGGATGGAAGGAGTGGCCATGAAACCTGTTGCACAGCTGCTCAACTCAGTTTCTATTAATTTAATACTACAGACAAGACCATACTTCCTCCAATAACATAAGATTTAAGGAAATTCATACTGATCTGAGATGAAACAAAATAGTTACTGTGCCATACCTTCTTTTTCCATGAAAAACCTTTCCTACCTTTACATACAGTTGGGTATGGCCCATAAATTCAGCTACCATCCAAACACTCGTTTGTGTAAGAAGCAAGAAGAATTCACATCTGCACTGAAATAATTCTGCAATGGCATTCTCTGAATGTTATAAATCCAGTTTGTCCTGCCTGTGATCCAGCATGAGGTCATAGTCACCTCCACCATAGTCACCACCACCAATGGCTTAGACAGGTAAAGTTCCTTTTTGTACAAGCTCAGTAGTTGGAAAACCTGCATTCAGTCCTTGTGTGGCAGATGATATCTTATCAATGGTAATATTAGAAGCACTAAATATTAAAGAAGTCATCATTTTTGCAGGTATAGAAATGTTCACGTTTTTTCCCATTGTAAATTCTGAACAGCTTACACAGCAAGACAAGGATTTTTAATAAATGTAATTACCAATTTTTTCAATTTCAATACAGAAGACTTCATTCTGACAATCACATAGCACAGAGTGGGCAAAATGTAATTTATATTACTACAAAACCTCATAATTTCTAATCTCATAACAAAAAAAAGATACCAGAAAAAAAGACAGAACTAGGTCACTCTTCACAATGGTGAGTAAAACGTGATGATGTGGTGTATGCTAACTGGTTTAGCATTGGGAAAATAATGTTAGTGGCTATTTTCACTGCACCTGGTTACATATATCATTTAATACACGTGTAGTTCACGAAAACTCATTATAGTTCTGGCAGTAATAAAGGTGTATAACATTCTGAAATATTTTGTGTAAAATAATGGATTGAGCTGTTCCCAGTCATAGGAGAGATATTTCAGTACATCTCTACATTTTCCCCAAGGTACCAGGACTCTATGAAAGAACTAATGCAACAGCTGTAATTAATTTTCCTTTGTTCAAAACCAAATTAAACAGTACTTAATCAGTGGATGCCGGAATGTAGACCCTCAAAGAACTTTGATATGATACAAATACTTAAAAATTGCATAGGAGCAGGAAGAAATGTTTCTTTGTAGGATAAAATTAAGTCAAATTAATTATACAGAGTGAAATAAAATCGGCCCAATTGTTAATTCCTGCCCCCACATATTTGCAAAGAGGTATCAACTCAAATCTGTGTTTATGCTTTCAATTGCACAAAAATATCATCCGAATCTCTCCTTTCTTGTGGCTTGATATTGCTGACTACCGTTTTTCAGAAAACAAAAAGTTGTATTCAACAAAAATAATTTCACTTGACATACTTTCTGCAGAAAATATCAATACTTTGCCTATTTTTTAATGAAAAAGTGGAAGGTTTCATTTTTTTGAAAAATCTTGGTGTTTACTTGAGAAAGATGCACTTCCCAGATAAAGTTCCTTTCTTTAAAATCAGCTGTGTTGTAGTTATTGTTAAAGAAGAAAAGAGTTAAGTGAGGTATACATCTGTTGTTGTACAGTGTAGATGGCCGAGTTTTCAGACCTACCAGAAAATCGAAATGCTCTGGTAACTACTTTGGACACTTTCTGTGCTGAGCTTAACAGCTGCAACACTCAAACTTTGTGTACCTTGCTTCATTCCAAGATGTGCACCCACTGAATGAATTTAGTCTGCTACTTACTGTGAGAACCAGCAGTAGGGATCTCCTAGAACTGAGTCATACCTGAGAATCAGAAACAAACATCTGCCTTTTGAGAGTTACCTAATTAACAGAAACACTGCAGTGAAGTGAGAAAGAATACCTAGCACTAAGGTATAACCTGACAAGTTGAGAGGAGACACTTGGCAACAAAAGCAACTGTATGTTCATTCACACACAGAAAAGCCAAATCTTAGTTTCTCAGAAAGGGATGAGGGATTCATCCTTTCCTGACAGTAAAATTCAACAGGTGGAAGTAGCAGTTGGAAATAAAAGGAGTAGTAAAGTCAACATTGTACAGTAGCCACAACTCAGAACACCAAAACTCTTTGTATCAGCCATAAGCTTCATGTTTATCACTCTTAACAGGCACCCTGAAGTAGCACAGCTAATGGAACCTGGTTTCCCATAGATCATGCCTCCTGTTGGATTGCTTTTTCCTCGGATGAGATATGTATAATAGTCATTTTCCCATGAAGACTGTCTAGTGGCTGATAGGATTTTGTGGCTCATCTGTAACTTTTCCCTCACTCGAAGCCATTTGTGCATCTCTTTTATGGAGCAGAAAACTCTTTTTATGAAATATGCATAAGAACTTGATTCCTCTGTCATTTTTTGGGTGAAACTGGTCAGGAGATTGAAAATTTATTCAGTAGATAGATATAGAACTAATGTTTAAGCTTTACTTTGTTGGGCATCACTAAAAATATTTACTAGTCATTCTCTGACATAGTGGCAGTTTCTCAAGAAACCATAAACTCACAGAACTCTAAAAGTACTCTTCATGATTATTTTGATGCCTTCCAGAGCTAAAAAACATGTAGAGACAAAAAGAAAATTTGTTAAAACCCTAAATATATTTCAGTAACAACCATCCCTGAGTATTTTTTACTGATTATTTATAGTAAGTGTTTTTTACTTAAAGTATTTAAGCATTTTTTACTGATTATTTAAAGTAATCAATCTACTTAGGTTTCCAGGTCCAGTTTTAGCAGAAAAGATTGTGTAAGTGTTTAGAGTTTCAAAAGTTTTTTGTTTCATTTTTAACTCAGAATGGAGAGGAAACAAATGGAGATTTTAAAAATCACCAGATTTTAAAGCTATTTGTATAAAATCACAAGCAAATCTGCTAACTTTTCTGTAGTGTGAAAAACATAAGTAGCAAGTGGCAATAAAATAGCAAGAATTAAGGTTCCTAGTGAAGTAAAACAAAAGGTCAGTGAAATGCTATTGTATTCACAGCCCATTCATCCACTAGAATAAGTGCATCATTTTATTTATCCACCTCTGTTCATGTTGCTGGGTTATAGCAAAAAACAACCAACTTAGCAGTCTGAAATGTAAATTTCACATCCCACAGCAGGTATGGCCTCCCAGCCAAAAGCTGTTCTTCAGATTCATACCTTAAAATTTTTATCTACTAGTATGACAAATACAGGTTAAGAGGAGCTTAGGACCTCTTTATGAAAGAGAATTGTCATTAAGTACTTCTTAATACCTGAAATTGCAGCTATCATAAATGAGTTTCTCAGGTACTTGCTCTGATGATGAGCATAAAAGACTGACAGACTCCTTCAAATGGCTCCTGCATCTCCTTTAATTAATATTTAATAAATGAAAGATATTTCAACATTCTCACAAGGTCACTATCATTATTTTGCTTAAAGAATGATAATATTTCACTCTTTAAATATTCTTTCTCCCTTATTTTTGCCATATCAGAGAAATTATTTCAGAAGCAGATGTTCTCTTCTCTAGAATGGGCATAGGCCAAGAGAGGCCAGCTTATAGAAATATAACATCTATTTTTTCCTGCATTTTCGTCATGCAGAAGTGGGCCCCATTAATCTAACATTTTGAAATGATTCCCACAGTGCAGGGCAGAAGTTAAGAATTTGCCTTACGTTGACTCATTCACAAAGAAAAAATTAAAAGGAATCAGAAATATACCATGCCAAAAAAAGTCATCTGTTTTGTTTTGTTTGTCTCCTTACTGTAATAAAGCGTAAGGGCAATAATGCTATTTATTGTACAATCCATTAATTCAGTATTGTTTTCCTACAATACTTGATAACACTTTGGGAAAGATTAATTTTATCATGCTTCTTCATTTTAGTGTTAAGTACTAGGAAAGTAATAATTCATCAGAAGCTAAAAGAAGAAAGAAATAATGTTTGTGAAAGTATACAGAAAGTGAAAAGGACCTGTACAAAGTTTGCTAGAGATTTAGGTAGGGTTAAAAAGACTTGCACTAATACCAGATTCAAGACACTATTAAGCCATTACCTGAAAGAGTTTGTACCACTCTAATCCCCTTTCATACAGGAGAAGAAGAGAATGAAGGATATCAACTTATCTGTTGTCTACAAACTGTTTGGGGGATAAAAATATGAAGGAGGGAACAAAACTGGAAGTCAGGGATAAAGTTGGCACAGGAACATAGAGGTGTGGATCACACATTAGGAAAACTGATGGTGAAATAAGAAGGTACCAAAATTATCAAATTTGCTGAAGAAATTTGCCAAAACAGAAACTTGCTTCTTAATAGGCAAAAATTGTAAGCTTTTTGAAGATGAACAGAATTTGGAATAAAGATGCATGTGACAGCCAATTCCTTTCCCCGTTTCTTGTGATCTTATGTACATATAATACACAACTGGAGTTTAATGATATCCATACACAAAAGCAACATTGTATGTCACTGCTCCATACTTTATTTCCAAATGGATTCAGTTTATTAACTTGCATTTATAAATATTTATAAGACTTATAACATGACTGGCTTGACAAGAACAAAACAGATGGAGCATATCAAGTTGTAAATATAGTGAGACAGCGTTTAACCCAACAGCACTTTGCCATTGAACTCAGGCTGAAGCGAGGACAAGGATCAGACTTCAAGGCATGGCAGCAGTAGAAGAGCTGCATATGACTTTATAATAGTTCTCAACCATTTTAAAAGCTCTATCAAAGTGCAGAAAAACAACAGTATTGCAATGCTTTCAAAGGTCTGGGTGTCTGCTGGCAATTGGCCAGATGCCATCACAGTGACAGAACTACACTAAGTGTCACCTTCTCAGTCTGATACACAGTTGTTCCTATCTGGAAATCTCTCCACGTCAAGATTTTTTGAGAGGAGTCACTGCCATTCATGCCTCAGGAATGAAGTTAGCTTTCTTCATAGCAGTGTTGTGGTGCTGTGATATGGATTTGTAGGTATAAGTGTGGAAAATGCACTGGTGGCTCGGCTATTGTTGAGCAGTGCTGGCACAGCCTGGAGTTTTTTTCTCATTCTGCCTCTGCTCCCAAAAAGTGAGCTGGCGCTGGGCAAGAACCTGGGGGTGGATACAGCTGAGACAGCTGAGCTGAATTGAACAAAGGCATGACATCACACTCTGCCATAAAAGCTAGGAAAAGGAGAAGGAAAGGGGAACATTTATGGTATTTGTCTTTCTAGGTTGTCATTATGCATGGTGAGGCCCTGCTTGCCAGGAAGTGTCTGGACATTTGCCTGTCCATGGGAAGTAGTGAATAAATTCCTTAGTCTTCTTTGCTTGTGCATGCAGCTTGTGCTTCACTTGTTAAACTTCCACATAAGTCTTCTTTCCCTCCTCCTAATTTCTCCCCACAGGAGAGGGAGTGAGCGAGTGTCTGTGCAGGTACTTGGCTGTTGGCCAGCATCAGCACACCACAGAGGAACAGCATCTGCAAGGCTGCTCAAGCTAGAACAGAAGTAGTTGATATCTGTGTCAGAAAATCCTCTGTAAGGTTAAATTACTTTGCTAAATTGCACTTTAAATACTTACTATACAGCAGTAAACTGACTTTTTAAATTATTTTTATGCCAAATAACATGATTTTTCTCTTCAGCTCTGTGGTCCAGTTCCATACTTGGATATTTGCTACTATTTTATAATTCTGCTGCAGGAAACAGAGAATACTGTTCAAAAGATTACAAAAGGGGATGCAAAGTGTAAGTCATACTATGTGTCTGTTCAGGAGAGATGATGAAGTAACATTTTACACTCTTGATTACCCTTATTCAAACAGGCCTTCCAAACACATTTGGTGGGCCACGCACCTATAATTTTTTCATTTTCTTATTAGATAGCAAGAAAGTGGCCACAGGTCGTAATAACTGAAGTTGTGAGCCACGTCAGCTTCAATTGGACTGTATGTTCCCCATCCCTGTGCTCAACATTTTCCCCTGATACATACCATAGGTTTTCCTGAGCCATGTGACTGCCAGGTAGGATGGATATCAACAAATTGCAGAGGTATTAAGATAAAACCGTGTGATGGCTGTGTCATACAAGAGTCTTCTGTCTGGCCTTGAAATCTGTGAGTTTGTGGCTATATGGCAGAAAGTCAACAAAAGCATCTGTACATTTATTTTATAAAGTAAAGCAAATACCTGTTTTGGAAAGATTTATTAAAATATCCTGTAAGCACGCTATTCACCACAACTTTTACAACCTTTTGATTTTAACATTCATATTGGCTTTTAACATTCATTTTCTGGACTAACCTTACTAAACATATTTTTACATCCATTAAAAGCCTTAGCTTCAAGTTTTGCATGAAATATCAATACTATTGATTCATGCTGTCTCTCTCCTCAGGGCATGGTTTAATCTCACATCAATTTGTATAATGAAAAAAATGAGTGAATCTGCCAGAAATGAATGCTAAGAGAAAATGCTAAAAATCAATTAAAATACCTTATCAGCTACAAGGATAGTCATATCCTTTTACTAATGAAGGAAGATACACTGCAACATAGAAAAGCAGAGCTAATTTGATACCTGTGTCCGCTAGCTGATTTTGTGGTTCAGTTGGCTAAAATGGTTTATGCTGATGTATTTGAATTTAATTTGCCCACTATCAGCATTAAATTAATGGAAGATTAAGTAGACAACTCACTTAAGTGGAATGAAAATTGAATTATAAAATTAAATAATAAAAAATATTTTTATCCCTTGATGTTTTGCTAGGTATTTATTTTTGTTTCATCAGCATAAATCATTTGTACACTATGACTTCTACTCACAGCAAGGAAAATCAAATATATATATAAAAAATACATATAGTTTAGATACCCCAGAAATCTATTCTAACAGAAGATACTTTCTTTTCCTCAGAATGAAATCTTGCTCTTGAATAATCATTGAAAGACTTGCCATTGAATTTGGTAGTGACAGGAGTTTATCCCATGAAATACGCATAAAAATAGATTCATGCTGTAGAATCCTAGAGATGTTGGCTGGAAGGAACTTGCAGCCAAAACTTCTCCTTGATGTAGTACCACTTGTCTAGTCAAGTATTGAAAACTTCCAAGGCTGACATTTTTACAGTCTCCATAAGTAACTTAGAGTGCTGCTGCATCAAAGTGATGCTGTTTAACATCTGACATTCAAGACCCTTAACATTGGGAATTTACTGGAAGAACATTAGGTGGTTATCCCTTCTCAAACCTAGGTCCTTCTTGTCCTCACAGAGTAAAGTTCTATGTTTTTCAGTTTCAGTCACTCTGTTTCTTTAACATGTGGTTTACTGTTATGATTGGAAGATATTTTGTGCTCATGAAGAACAATGTTGGCCGGGAACATGGCCCAGCACCATGGAACATGGTGTGCCACGGAGCATGGGAACATTGCCCAACACCAGGACCCACTGTATTGCCAAATACCAACACCATACATGTAAATTAGTATTTCCTTAGGATCTAGGAAAAGAATCTAAGTGATGGTTATTATGCCTCCACTAACCTCTGTGGATTAGATGATGGGTAGTTGAGACTTGAAATTATATTCTGTTAGCCGGGACCTTGACAGAATTTTGTTTAAGAATGAGTTTCCCTATGGAGGCTTTCTGTATAATTCAAAAAGTTAATTTTCATCACGAATAATGTGGCATGTCTTAAGCTGTCATTGATTTTACCCCAGTACTAGTTAAAATGTTGTAAGTGGGAAAGGATCCATAATTATTTGTATGTTCTGATTGTTTGTCATGTTTTATCTATGTAAGGCAATGAACATTAATATTTCAGAATAACATGTTCTTTTATTAAACCAATAGCCAAAGCCTTTGAGAACTTACTTTTACTTGCTTTTAAAAATAATTGTTGAAGCTCCTGCTTATTCCCTTCTGCTGCAACCTTTATGAACACTAACTCTCCATTCTTTTAAATATAAGCTGCTGGTGTATCAAAGTGGAGGCCAATAGTGCACAAGAAGATTAGCTTTTACGGTGGCAATTCCAGAATTCTATTAAGTAAAATTATTAAGGATTTTAAAATAAATGGGCAGTTTATCTTAGGTGAGGAGAGTTGTGCCAATTTCATTAAGCAAGAAATGTACTTGGTAGTCCACCCTTATAGTTGCCATAAAATGCTGCATTTTCAATTTTTTTTAAAGTACTTGAAGGTGTAGATCATCTGCCTGTGGTATTTTCAGAATTAGAATAACAGATCTGATGTACGGTGTGTATGAAAATCCCAGACAAAACTGCCTACAGCTGCTGGATATCTAATCCCAACAGCCTGTCTACCTAACACACTACAGCAGTGAACTACCACTGAATAACAAGAGCGTGTGCATGCCTTTGTCCCTTACTATGTCTTTGTGCCTTCCATTCATTCCCCCAGGTGATCTACAAGACAAACATCATCCCAAACACAAGTTTAGCAGTAAATCATGAATACAAATGTCTTTCAATGAAAGAAAGGCAATCACAGAATTTAAAGGTAGACTTCCTTCTTTTCCTTTCCCCCTTTCTTTTCATATTGGTATAGCTTCTTAGAGTTTAAAATTGGTAGAAACTTCTATGAATATTTATATTGATCCCTGTATAACAGTCCATAGGACCCTCGTGTGTTATCCAGTGGTATCTTGAAGGAAGAAAGTAGTTTTCTGTTAAATGGTTTTGGCTTGGTTTTCCTCTTTGCTAAAAAGGAGCCAGTTTGTGCAAATCTTTCCTGGGGGTGATATTCAGAAATATAATTAGTATACAATACAAACAGCAGTAAATAGGATTTATGGCCCTAAATGTTTGGCTGTGAAGGCATGCAGATTGAAGCTAGAGGATATCCTAGAATAAGATAAAATAAGAAATGGTAGAATTGTTTTGTATTATGAGAGTGCTGCCTCATGTTATAAATGATATGGTATTAATGTGATCCTCCTTTTCTGCATTTATAATTAGATAATAAAATCATCATTGCTGTCTGTATTCAGGATGTTTGGACTCATAACCAGGACTGGAAAATCTGTTTTGATTTCTGCATCTCTAAAGTTTGACAGTGAGTTAGAAACTGCGTGTAATTATACGTCCTTCTATAATTTCTGTGCACAAAGTTGGAGTTATTCTGATGATAACCTGAATTTATCTGATACATCCTTGACAAAGTAGTTTCAATGAATTCACCAGGATGTTTTTATGGGACAGACAATGACAAGCCTTTACTCTATTTTTAAAAGGGCTTGTTGAATGAGACCTATTCTTTGACAGATCTTTAGGTTTCCCATTTTACAAACAGGACAACCCAAGCTAAGAAACAGTATATTTACAAAATATCAGAGACTGACTATACATTGCTCCTTTTTAGGTGTTTTTGTCGTAAAGCCAAGATTTGCAGTTGTAAGTTTTTTCGAGCTCTTTATTTAGATTTGCATTCAAAGTTTCCACTGATGGTAGGGTAGACCTGATTTGTAACTTATGAACCCGTGTTTGACAATTTGTCAATTTGACAACTTGAGACTACTGAAAAACAGAATAATTTGGTTTAAAAATATGTGGAAAGAAGTAATTATGAAATAAGTTTCAAAAATGCCAAGAAAATATATTTAGGGCATATAAGTATGCAAGCATAATTGCCTTTTTTATATAAAATGCGTATGTTTCCAAGTAGCTAGAAACTGCAGATTAATATAGGGGAGATAAACTCAGAGATCAACTGTAAGTTTACATGATTAAAACTAGCAACAAACAAGTAAGACTGGTAAGATGCTTCTTCTAGAAGCTGTTGATTCAGCAGACTAAGTGTCTTTTGGAAACAGTCTAAATTTACAAAAAAANGCTGAGATTTTGCTGGTGTATTTGGTAACACCTCAGAAAGAAACCTGGCAGACAAAGGAATTGCTCAGACTTTGCACACTCCTTGACACCCAGCTGACACCGAGACAGTTCTCCATGTGGGCAGTACCAGAGCCAGAGTGCCTCTTTCTTAGAATTTCAGCATTTTAGATAGAACAGAGTAAGTTTCCCTGGTGCTGTTCTAAGAGTTACATGGTTAGCCAGACATAAAGCCCAGGGATTCAAGTCGCAAAATCCTCTTGCACATACTGTCTGAGTCCAAGCTGAAGTGAATATTGACTGTTGCCTAAATAAATGTGAAAGACAGAAAATAACAGAAAAAAGGTAAAAGCAGTAAATACAATGCTAGGGTCAAAATAAAGCAAAATCTTTCAATGTGAACATTTTGGGATTATATTCATTATGTTCAATTTTAGATATAGTTTTGACTGTTTTGTCATCAAAAACACTAGGGAGACTAACAGCATGCTGAAATTAAATTTATCCTGTGTTGGCTTACTTCCAATTTCCATTGAAAGGCTTGAGAAACATATCAATAGTTTTAATAACAGATAAAAATTAGTTGTATGTGCAATCCAAATAGCCTTCACTTATGCTGTTTGGTGGTTTATAAGTATTTAATCAATTTCACACCTTTCTGTTAAAAACAATGTAACTAACTAAAGATACTGTATTTGCATTATAATGTAAGTCTTATGGCAGAAATACTTAGGTTTTAAAATGAGGGGTTTAACTTATGACAAAACCAAGAGAGAATGCAGAGGGCTACTCATAGATACCCATAGCATACCTACATGGCTGAGAGACAGACTCGGAAAGTCGTAGAAAATGGGATTTCTTTTCAGCATACAGAATAAAAAAATCAACAAATTCAACTTTCTTAGGAGGTACTTGCTTAGAGTTAGCCAAAGTCTCTCTAAAATTCCATCTTCTGCATAGTATATTCAGCAGAGAAATGTATCAATTCAGTCAAGGTCCACATGCTGTAGCCTGCAAGTGTGATAGCCTGCTATCTTTGGAAAAGCCAGGAATGAGAGTTTTTTTAAATGTAGGTTTGTACAGTAAACTAATACGTGAAGAACATCTTAAAGAAGTAGGAAGCTTATGTTTCTATCCTCTGCATGAGGAGATTGAAACCCCTATCTACTGTTTCCTGGAAGAATACTCAGACTCTCAAACCATAGGGTTTTTCTGTGCTTTTTACTGAGATTATGCCAAAGGCACAGAAACAAAAGACTCATTAAGCACAGATGAGAACCTTCTTGTACCATTAAGCTGCAGCATTTTTCACCTTGAAGAATAGATCCTCCTGTTCTGGTTTCTGAATGAAAAGCAGTTTCTGTAATTTAAAGCAAGAATCTCTAACCACTAAACTATTAAATAAAGGGCATTTGAGGATTAGATGGCAGGTCAGTGGGTTTTTTGAGGAGTTTAGGATTGAATTAATGCAAAGTACCAAATCTTCCTACTTGTGTCTTCTAACAGGTGATAGATACCAGCAAATCATCAGCAAATACCTTTGAAGGTCTGTCATAACACAAATCAGTAAATGACTAATGATTCAGAGATGGTCCTTATATTTTCTCATGGCACAACAATTTATTAGTGTATTAAAAGAAATCTATAGAGCTAGTTTCTTAACAGGTATATATTAATTTAAATCTGAATTAATGGTTGTCTTATTTCATATTTTTATAATGAAAACTGTAGTTATTTCCCCATTTATTAGCAATTTTAATGGATGTACCTAATTAAATTGCAGTATGACTAATAGATATTTGAATATAGGCATAAGATGTTTACAAATATTGTCTGTTTTCTGCTTTATTGAAATATGGCATGGTTTCGGCATCACTTCATTTCATTTTTAATGACCACGGCTTAGAAAGTACTCTGCTGAAAATGATGAAAGACAGAGGCTTGAGGCTTTTTACTGAATTAAATTAGGAGAGTTCCAATGTCCTGTTCTGTGTCCAAATTTCACTCCAAGATCAACTGTTCTACAATAAAATAACTTAAAAACATCTACTTCTTGCAAATGTCCAAAGTTTCTCTTGGTTTTGTCTTTCAGTCTCAGAAAGCAAAATGTCTTTCATTAATTTCAATTCTTGCAAACCTCTTAATTAGCATTATAAATAAATAGTTCATCCATACTTTAAAATAAAGCATTTATTAATGCTTTAAAAGAAAGGAAAAAACAGCACAAAACAGACACAATCCCTCAAGAACAGAGAAATCCTAACTGCTGAAAACCCAGTTTTAGCAGCAGCTAGTTTTTGGATGCCTGACAGAGTGCAAGTTATAAGGTAGATACCTAGAGATAGAAAAAGATTAAGTTAGATATGCCCTCTTCCAGCAGTTGTGGGATTTAAAGTGTCACTATACTTCGGTTGATTTAGATCCTTCAATTGCTGTCTTTTGGAGATTTTCTTCTCAGAACAATGTTTAATCCCACCTCTCCCTAATCCCTCCTACAGCTCCTTTGTATTGTCTAAGGAATTTCCATGTGCTTACATCCGCGATTTTTATTAAGATCTTTCCAAAGCACAGGGGAAGTTTTGAATGCAAACCCAGTTTACAGTGTTCATGTTCAGCTGCATGGAAATTCACCTAAGGCAGCCAGTAGGAAAAACTGGAATGGAAGATATTTACTAGAGTATTCATTGAAATCAGTATTCCCTGCTTCCAGATGGATATGCCAGCATTTTCTTTCTCCCCTCCTTCTTGTCCAATCTTTGGTTCCGAATAAGTACCTAGCTTATTACAGCTTTCTTTTGATACTTGCACTTGTATTACCACAGACAGAGAAGAAATTTGATTATGCATAATCCCACATCTTCTCTCTTCCCTGTTGTTAGGAGGATAAAAGTCAGGGCCAAAGGACTGGGGAAAAAAAATACATATTTTTTGGAGTTAGTAATACTTTGAAAATATATGACAAATGATGCTCTTGAAGCAAAAATGGTGGGAGTGCAAGGCAATCATAGCAGAGTTGGGTGCAGACATTATCTTTATTTTTTACCAAAATTTCCATGCTGAAGCAAATTCTTGTAATCAGGCATTTAAATGCTGTGGGGATTAGTGGAAATGTAAGAATCAAGAGACTGTAGATATCAATATGTTCTCATTTCACAGTGAGTATGAGTTACATGCTAATATTTGGCTGTGTCTCCAGAGCGTTTCCCAATGAACGGTTAAAATGCTGTGTTAGTCACAGACGTGACAGTATTAAATTAAATTTTTTCTAAGTATGAACCAATGATGTACTGATAGAAAACATGGAGAAAACTGGTATCTGGGATCTTGTGCACAACCTGTTCCTAAGGGAACAGCTAGAGCATGTGTGTAATTCAGTGCAGGTCTGAGATCCCAGAAACCTCAAAGAACATATAATAGATAATTAAATTTCATGCCTTACCACTTACATTCTCTTTATGCTGTCCCAGCTACAGAAGGAAACAGCTACATGGGGAAATTACCATGTACTTTGAGACATCATAGAAATGTAAGAAGTTTCTTCTACATCCCAATATTTTCATTCTATTTGTAGGACTGATAGTTATAAAACAGTATGTGTAGGATTTAAAAGAAACATAGTAAAAAATAATAAACAATAGTAAATACTTTAGCTTAATCAAAATAAAAAAAAATAAGATTACAGGAGCTTTCAGTATTTTCATTAAAGAAAAACATGTCAGTATAGTTTCTTTAGCTCTTAATGTTTTTTTAATTATGAAATATTATGCAAGAGACTAAATGATGGTCTAGTTGCTACAAATCAACCACACACCACTGAATAATTTAATTCAGCTGCATGATAATATGTGTCTACTGAGGTTCTCACTCCTGTACAGTGGTTTTCTCATACCCAAGGTTGACACTTTTGCAGTAAGAGGGACCCAAAGTGCAGAATGAATAAACATCTCAGTTGAGACCGTGGGTTTTGTAGTGTGTGAGCTATTTCTAGTTTGAGCTCCCAAAGAAGTTTTCCTTTCTAGCTTATGTCACTTACGCTAAATGGGTCAGCTGGCTGTTGAGCAGATAAAATTATGACAGACAAACAGATAAAATTATGACTTTGTTATAGTGACAATTGATGGCAAATTTTAGCGTGGTAAAGTAAACATCTCAGACAGAAAGAACCAGTATCTGTTATTCTTTTCTATTCTATTATGAAAGCACCAATTCTCATTAATATAAAATTGTCGAGGTCAACAGGATTCCTAGGAGAAGATCCGACAAACAGTTCACTCACTCTGCTCTATGGCAGATTCCCAGCATATATGCACTGTCTGATACATGTGACAAAAGCAGACATTTCTAGTCCTTCTTCTTACAGCTCAGGGCAGAAGAGGCCTTTGAATGGTCCCATCCCAAAACTCCCCAGCTTTCTCTGCTAAGGCAACCTTTTCTACTTTTGTCTCTGTTTCAAGGGATGATTTACTGCTAACCTGCAGGCATCACTGTACATCCCCCTAGCTCCACATGTTCCCCCGGGATGGTGGGAAAAACACTCTGCCAGTCATTCTGGAACATTTCTGCCGTTATCAATTGGCAAGGTCACTCATCACCTTGTCACTGTACACCGGGGCAACATAGTTCCAGGTATTGCCGTACACCGGGCCAACACAGTTTGCAGTGTAACATTGCGGCACCATCTGCAGTAATCACGCATGGGAAGAGCTACAGCGGCTCACCGACCTTATGGGCAAGAGCTACAGCGGCTCACCATCCCTCTTAGAGGCACGGTCACCCATAAAGCAGTCCAATCCCAGACTTGCTTGGGCAAGAGCTACAGCAGCTCACCGTCCTTCCCAGAGGCACGGTCGCCCAAGGCAGTCCAATCCTGGACTTACATGCGTAGGCTACTCACGGCTCTCCTGGGCACACCCCCGCCCAGGGATTACGCTCCGGCCGGCTTTTCCACTTCCCCCAAGTGGATTGCAGTCTGTGAGGCTTATACTGCTGGAGGCTTCCAAGAGCTTCTAAGGCTCAGCCAGTTATCGCCGCGTTACATGCAAACACGGGGTACCAGACATCGGAGTCCAAAAGTCCAGCATGGTGTAGGGTAGCAGGCATCAGCAACCAGAGGCAGGCAGTGGCAGAGGAGGGTGGCAGGCAGAGGCAGGCATCAGCAGACACGAGCCAGCATCCGCAGAGCATCAGCAAGCAGTGGCAGACATCCACAGGCACCAGCTCGGCATCCACCCAGTCAGCTCCAACTCAACTCAGTATCTGCTGCTCTGTGATCCTACAGCACAGCCCTTATACCCATCATCCCTTGGGCTACTCATGTGCTTCTTGTTGTAGGAATCACCACACCTGCATTCAATGCTGGCCTTCCCTCCTCCCAGGGACACAGCCACAAGCCATGAGGCCAAGGCTGCCTACAGCCTACTCTTGTAACCCCACAACGAGCATTTTAGCCTCCTATCCAGATATATCCTGGCTTCCTCTTTAGCAATTAAACACAGATGAACCTATTATTCTTCACATAATTTCCAAGGACTAAGGAAAGTATGATCTTAACTCTTGTCAGATTTTGTTAGAGTAGGTGCTCCTGCAAAACATGCCATTTGTTTCTTTAGAAAGATAATTAAACTAGCAGGGAAAAAATGCTTAATGTGGTAGCTAGTGCAGAAACTGTTCTATCACCCTGCTACTCAGATTTCACATTTTAAAAATCTTGACGTGTCTGTAAATCAATGAGCTATTTTTGTTTGTTTACCTGATCGTAAGCTGGTGAAACTGAATATATTTATAAATGCTGATATCTCCTGTATTAGGAACAGCAAGTTCAGTACAAAGCACACCTGAGCCCTCTGAATTTTGTCAGATATTTATGTCATTTCATTATCTAAGTTTTCAGATTACTTCACCTCAGTTTCAGTTTCTTAATGAAAACCAGTCGTTTCTCCTGCTGTATTGATTTAGTATTTTACTGACTTTCATACTTATTTATTTGTAAAATAAAATCCTCATTCTGTTATATCTCCTCTCAACTCTTTGAGCATTTTTTTCCAAAGGTTATGCCAATTCTGCTGTCTGTATAGCTGAACAATTTAACAATTGATGGACCTGAACTAGGACATCAAGTTGGTGATTATTTATATTTTAAATCCATGGAGATGCAGTGCATCTTTTCATCAAAACTATCCAGAATTAAACATACATTTGTGTAATGATTACATCATTTTATGTAATTCTTTCCCTTAGATATGCGTAAGCTAAGTCAAAACAAAAGAAAAGTTACTACTGGGAAATCAGCAGGATTCATATATTTTAAGTTTATTTTTAAGAAATAAATGGATGTTTCAGGACGATTTTATACAAGTAGCCTGTTCATTCTGGTGAAGATTTAAGCCTGGGAGAATGACTGGAACTAGACAACAGCTTCCCCTTGGCACAGCCAAACTATTTGAGTTATTCAGTAGAGCAGGAAGGTGCTGGATTGCTTCAGTTGCTTGTTGCTGGTGGAAGATCACTTGGATACAAAGCAGTGTGTGTAGTTGGTGCAGACTCCATGACAATTCGGAGTGAAATCCCTGTCTCAGGGAATTTCAGCACAGGGTAAAGACATTTTGGAAGAAGGGCCTGTCCACTCCTTTTAAAGATCTGGTTTTTAGGATTAGCTGCTTTGTCTTTTTGGTGGCGCACATACACATACTCTTCTCAAACACTGACACACACACACTTAAACATGCACACGTGTTCATGTGGCAGAACTTCCTAATAACAATGTCGAACTGCAGCACATCTAAATACAAAGATTTGTATGAAGGCAGTTTCGTCTCTTGGTCTGGGTTAACTCCCTGCAAAGCATTATTTTTATTATTTCTTTAACAGCCTGGGCTAGCTTCAAGCCCTGTGTCCCACAAGCTTTAAGGCTTTCTCTATTTTACCTCAGTTTCTTTCCATAAAAAAGGGAATCTGCCAGCATCCAGCTACAGCATGTTGTAAGCGTGTCTCAATTCCTCCTCCTGCAAGATTCTTGCAGCTGACAGTTTCTCTGCCTCCTGCTTTGAACTCTATTCCTGCCAGCCCACGCTGCACCCAGCATGACATAAGCTGTTCCAGCAGTCCTCTTGTTTCTCTACTGTAAAAGTTCTTCACCTTCTCTGCTTTCTGACAGTTTGCCCTTGCTCTCACTCCTGCCTTCTCATAGTACGATGTCACAGCCTGCCAAAGGTGGTGTGCCAAGAAAGGGGAACACATCTGCTTCTACATCCTGGCTAGGTCAGCAGAAAGAGAATTGATTTAATAAAATTTATTTTTTGAGATTCTACCTTTCCTGATCCAATACAATCAAATCAACTAGTGAAATAATCCCTAAACGGGCTATTTTTCCTTCAGTACTTGAAACCAAAGCACAAGTTAGTTCTCAGTTCTTCCCGATATGGATTAAAAACACACTAACTAAAAAAAAAGAAATCAAAGGTACTTTGGAATTGAATTAATATTATCTCTAACTGGTTAAAAAACTACAGTTGGATTTTGAAGAGGTAATAAGACTTAACAAGTCTATAGTCAGGAGCAAGACTCAGTGTTTGGAATAGAAGATTTCACCTGAGCAGTCTCTTATTTCCACCAACAGAGTTAGACCACATCCTAATACTTTAGAAAATGCTACCCTTTGCCATTGTAAAGTAATAAAGACTTGATTTTTTTTATATGGAGTTTGTATCAGCTGAGTAAGAGGCAGCTGGGGTTTGTATGGTAATAAGAGTAAGAATTCATTGCCACGGGTAGGCAAATGAACACAATAAATTATAAAGCCAAATAAAATTGTCAAGATGAATTTTTGAAAACTGAGTGATTTTTCAAAAAAGTTTTCTGTACCTTTCACAGTGATTACTTGTGACAACAACTGGCAGAAAATAAAAGTACTAATTGTGAGTGCCTGGGCAGCTACACAAATTAACAATAAATTTGTGTTCACAGAATAGGAAAGAAATGTCCTTAGGGGAGAATGAAGTCTCTCTGCACAGTATAAAACTGCAGGTTAGGGACAGTGTTCCAAGAGGTAGAGGAAAAAGCTTGCTGAATCACCAGTAAAGACAAACCCCTGGAAAACCACTGGCAAACTTCATGCTTGACCTTCTTATTTTAGCTAGTTTTTATTTTGATTATTTATTAGTTTGAGTGATCACATTGAATCAGAAAACACACAGTGCCACGGTTAATTTATTTCTCCTGCACCTCTGCTCTTACAGCTTCTCAGCAAGTCTGGTAACCCTACTTTGAGTCATGTTCATCTGCAAAGACCTCTAAGATGAGGTGAGCGGGGAATGTTCAAGAAACTGGTGTTTAGGTATGAGAAAACATTGATTCAAAGGAAGCATCCTCTGCTACCTGTATTCTGCCTGCATTGTAGGATGGGGTTGTGTCTCCTGAAGGGTATGGCACAGCTTTGCATGCAGCGGTGTCACAGGATTTAACTTGAAATGATGCCATTTTATAGCACAGAAGTCAATCTGATACAGTACAAAGATTTTTTGTCTTTACTGTTTTGTAATTTAATGGCTACTGTAATCTAATTCACCTGATACCCAGTGCCTTGACTATTGATAGCAATTAATCAGTGTCATCTCTCAAAATATGGCTCCAGGATAGTGAAGAATCATGTAAAATTTCTTAGGAGCTGTTTTCCACTGAGCTCTCACAGAGGGGCTGTATAAGCCAGCCACTAACTAATGAGGGTTTTGACACAGTTCTTCTTGCAGAGATTCCTAATTACCTACCAGAGAATCTTTTATTCCACTGACTGAAGCAGTTAGTGATTTCTGAACATATGATCCTCACTCATGTGGCCTTGCTGCATCTATTCCCACTGACTATGTGACCAATCCCTCACCAAACAATTTTCAGAGGCAGAAAAAAATTGGCAGTGGAACTACTTACATGGAGTAATGTTGCTTTGGGTATGTTTTTGAGGATGCATTTTGCAGTGCATCCATTCCTTTGGATGAAAGATTTCTGCCAGTAAGGTTTGAGATGGCTTTAAGGTGGCCTCCAAGAAAGCAAGCATATGGATAGCTGAAATGGAGAGGTTATACTTTGTATAGAAGAGGAAGGGATATAAAAAAATGACCTAGGCTTAAGGTGTTTATTCTAGAGCCCATAGATATATGCTCTTATAGTTCATCGGTGGTTTTTTGTCAGTTTATACACATATGTGAGAATCATTAAAATAGCCCTTTGTGACTAATACACAATAAGGATAAGGATTGTAGGCAAATTCGTAAAACACAGACCACAGTTTTTCTAGTTATTTCTATGAACTTAGGTATCTTCTTCAAATTCAGATCTTCATTGACAGAGTCTCTTTTTCTAGTCAGTGGAAAACATTTGAGAAAGATTTGCCCCATGGAAGGGTCAAATCATCTTCTGGAGATACTTGATCCACTTTTCACTGAAGATGTCTTATTCTGTCAATTATGTAAGAAGTCCAGAGCAACTATGCTCCTGGAAATCTCAATTAAATACCTAAAATTCATCAGAGCAAAATGGCCCCAGGAAAATGGTTCCAAAAACTTCAAATGCACCAGGCTGTGTTGTAATTCAGTTAACAGACTTTCAAATTAGTCAGAAAATGTGATCAAAGCATCACATTAAGGCACTATTAAAAGGAATACACTTTGATCATGACTAATGAGGTGCAAAAGCAGAAAAAAAAGAGAAAAAACTTCTGTTGAATAAAAAGATAATTAAATGTAAGAACTAATCTGCCTCCATACTGTCTTATTGACAGGGCAGAGGTTAATATCAGTGCAAATTTAGGCAGACATTATGATCTATTTCTCTAACCAGTTCATTTCATGAAAGCTGAGGCTACTTGTGCTGAGAGTAAAAAGGATTAAACGTAAAAATATTAGGTTATGAATGGGTGGCTCTAATGTATTTTTTCCATACCATTTCAATACTCGAGTATCAAGTCTAAATTCCAGTGTTTGGAAAAATTGGTGAGGTTGTGCTAATGTATGAAAGGACTAGAACTAACCAAATATTGAATACATTGATTAAGCTTTGTACATCTCTCTGTGAGAGATTAAGTGACAGCCCCATTTATTGGCAGAAAACCAGAAAAACATGAGTTAGTTGTTCTTCCTACTAAAAGAAAGAATACTTGTAATTTTTAGATTTATCATTCATTTGCCAGATGTTACAGAGCCTCTGGTTTATTGATAAGGAATCTGATATTGGTGTGGTTTGTACTGCAAAAACAATATAGCCATGCTACTGGACATGAAGGAGGCCTCTGTGCTCTATGCTCTGGAGATCTAGCACAACAAATACGTGTGATAATAAAGATAGATTTAAAATTAATTTAAAAGCTGTGAATTTTTCATCATTTATCTTCAGCTTTTATTGATCTAAAAAAGGCTGTGCTACCAAAAAGGAAAAATAAAGTGTTGTATAAATAATGCGAATCAATAGTTCTGATGTATTGTTACAACTGTTGGTGGTATGAAAAATAATAAATACAACACAAACAGTACTCAGGGTCTTAGGTGAAATTTCAACCAAGCTGCAGCAGCTGGTGGGGACACACATTTTTGTAAGCGGTGCAACAAACTTTGTACTCTGTTTCCCTACCATCAGCTACATCTAGCAGCAACAAGATTGTATAAATGATGTGTTATCCAACAGATAGCATATAATTATGTTGCATAAGTGTGCTATGGTATCTTGAGTAGGTATGGTATAGTACACCTGAATAGAGCAGGACATAGTATGAATATATTGTTATCCTATGATTATATTATACAGTTATATAGTACATACATTATTACATGGTATTAATAAAATTTTATTATAACACACACTACAAAAGCCAGAGTCACTAAGATTTATGTCACTTTTTAGTAATATGCATATAGTAATCTAAAATATTGTGTGGAGTCTATAACCTGAATATGATACACTGACCACTTCTTTATTGAATTAGTACATTTATATTTTTAAAATCCAAAGATCTGGGTAAGAACTATCCCTTTCATATTGTGACCACTAAAGCTAGGGAAAAAATGTCAAGTTTGTTGCATAGTTAGAACTCAGTTTATACCATGTATGAATGTCATCCATGGCATTATGTTCTGTCTTTTTTCATCAATGAATGATGGGCCTTATGTTGAAATAAAAGGTAACAAAACCAAACGTATTTTTAAGTGTGGTAAATGGAAATGCTTTTAAAGTATGAATTAGAAGTACCCTGTAGAACATATTGCCAAAATGTCACTGATCCAAAAAATGTTTATCAAGGATTATTTGGACAAGATGACCTCCAGAGAACCCTTCCAGCTTCAAACATTCTGTAATTCTGTGGTTAAAATTATTAAAAGTTTGAATAGCAAGAAAAATGTCCTGGTTACAGGAAAGGGGGGTGGAGTTTGGCACTGTGTGGTGTGACCAAGTCGTTTGTTCCATAATTGTGAAATACATACTGTGATCAAGCAGGCCAAGTGGGTAAAGTCCCTGTGGTATGGGGGAATTGCTGGAAAAGCAGGAGTGGTATCCATGGACAAAGAAATGAGTCATGGAACGCTGCTTGTTCTGTGAACCTGGGCATTGTGTTAGTCCGATATAAACACTTAAAACTAGTATCTTGAAAAATTAAGAATGCTATGTTGTAAGCTATTCTAAGATGTGATTAAATATTGATGTTTTATATATACATGGGTCTTGTGGAGTAAATTGCAGAGGTTGGTGTTATTCTTTTTACCAGGCAAATGAGAGCTCTAAAGCTAAGAAAGCTCTGTCTAGAAGATACTTGATTAAATTCCATTTCACTGCCTTATTTTAGGCAGAAAAGAAAGTAGCAGCAATCCAACTATGAGAAGATGATAATGGAAGAGTTGATGGCTAGATATTCCTGCGGGTATGAAATCAATAGTGCCCTTCCCAGTATTAAGAATTAGGAGAAGCACATCACATCTTCCACTTTCCTCCTCTCCTGCACCTCAGAAAGAAAGGGTGATAAACCCAGTCTGGTGATGCTTTCTGGCTTTTGTTAACAAAGAGGATGGAAGCATTATTCTTATATTTGTATTCACTCTCTTTGAAGAGTCTCTCTGAGTACAGTTACTCTCACTTTTAACCAGAGATTGGAATCTTTCTGAAATCTAAGCTAGACTAAAAAGTCTATCTTCCTAATTGCACCTATGTTTAGGAGTTGTATTAGCTTCTCTTCATTGCTCAGTGTTCCCTTTGGTTACCCATAGGTAGTACACTGTTCTCGTCCTTTTACATGGGCTCCAGCAGCTAAAATGTACACCTTTAGTCCTGAAACTGTCTCTGTTTTAAGCTGCTTTAATTATCAAATGGAAAATAAAGATTATTTATTGAAATGCTGGGCTTTTTGGTAAGGCAGTAAATAAAACATCCCAATTACTGAATTAATTGACTAAAACAGCAGCTGATTCTTATGCCAAATTATCAATGAATTCCTCACTTCTGATTAAAATGTGTTGTAGAGCAGATATTTTTTTTAAAAAAGCAAACAAGTAAAAACCCAATTAACATTTGTTTATAATGCTGATCAACATGTCTAGTAATTGTTGTTAGCATTTCCATGAGCAATTGTGTTTTTCAGTATTTCTAAAGAAATTAATAAATTTCTCTTTGGCCACGTAGTTTATGATTGACAGATGGTGGCTGTGCAATGTATTTTGGAACAAAAGCAGCTGACAGACTGTAGGTGGGTAGTATATTGAGCTGGCCAATCTCAGCGTTCTGTCCACACGTGAATACCACAGTGCATACGGTAAATTTTTTGTTTCTGTCCTATCATTGAAAATACAATTAAATGCTCTGAGTGTGAGTACAGAAATTGTAAAAAAAAGGGACCACTTCTTCACATGGTGTATACTGTGTCCACTTGCCTGACCGACCATGGAGCTAATAGAAACATGTAGATTTAGATAACTGAGGATGTGACCACTAGTGCATATATCTGGAGTCACAGAGAGATATAAAGAAACTCTACTGCATTTGTTAAGATTTAGCACTTTGTCTTCTCCCTACAGAATGAATGGGATGTTCTATTGGTTTCATCCATCAGCTTCAGAAAAATGGTATCCTCTGACTAGACTCTGCAAGATGCTCTCATAACATGAATAAATAATCTGGATTTTACAACAAGAGCACCAATAGGCCATCAGAAAGTAAAAAATATGCTGCAGGGCATTTAAAGCTTGGGGAAAAAATGTTATCTTAAGGTCTGCTTCTCATCAGGAGCCAAAAACCAAAACCAAAACATTTTTTTCACATATCCTAGCAGAAGGCTTCATTGTACTCAAAGATGAGTAAAGTTTTAGAAAAGAAAGGGACAGAATTTTAATGGATTCTAATTTATACAAATTTGGTTTCTTAGATGCAAACAACAAAAACGTGCATATTCCCTGATAATTCTCATCCTACTCAAACTACAGTCTACCTGTCTGTAACAGGGTTGTCTGCCTCATAAGATCCAAAGGCTCCATCAGTCCTGTTCAGCTGCCCCATGTAACCATTGCATGATGTAAGAGGAAGAAGGCAGGTTCTGTAAGAAACTGGGAGAAATAAGGGCTGCCAGACTATGATCTGAAGATGGAGCTGAGCCAGTCATGTCAAATGCAATGATCAAATGAGTCGTAAGTTGCTGAAGATGGTTTTGGTCTTGACTTCTTCCAAAGGCCTTGGCTTTTTTGATATGCTGAGAGGTCAGGAAAAGGTGGCAGTTATGAATAGAATCTTTGTGAAGACAAGAAGCAGAAAGAGAAGTGCTGTTTGAAAGCTGGGAGCAGGAAATGGCTGTGAAAAGGAATGTGGTCACCAAGATACCATGGAAGAAAACGTGGCAAGTTGATAAGGAGAATGTCCTGGCAGGAACTGTGCTGAATGCAGAAGGCATAAAGCCAATTGTAAGATCAGTGTGTTCCATGTTGGGAAAGTGCTAAAAGCTGCTGGCAGAAGGGCAAAGGGCAGGAGAAACATACATTTTCTAGCACTTAGAGCAGGGTAGCAAGCAAAACTGGGAAGGCGTCTGAATACTTCTAAATCAGCAGGTGGAGAAAATGAAACAAGCATAGAAGAGAATGGTAACAAATTTTCCCTTCATTTAAAAAGTTAATTTTAAAAGCAGACTGTTGTGCAGGGTAACAAAAGGCTCAACAGCAAAGGAGGAAATTAAAAAAATTCTAAGCCAGGAATTGGCAGGAAAAATGGGCCCTGAATTTTTAAAGATACCTTTCATGGGTGCCAGCTCATTTAACTACAGAAGAACTTGGGAGATATGTTTTGTAATTAACAGGCATGAAGTGGAATTAGCTGCTGTAGATGAAACCTGACGGGAGACCTAAAAATAAGGTGCTACCTGGAATCAGTTTTACTGTGCCAGGTGGGTACATTGATAGATGACTCTTACTAAACTCTGTCCCTGGTTAGCTCATGTGTGAGATGAACTCTGGGAGGCAGAGGCCAAATAAGGGAGAAGCTGAGGGGCTGAAGACCATCTGGCAAGGAATGAAGGGAGAAATGTGTTGTATTGCAGAAGTTGGCCTGTTTTTGATAAAGACTTTAAGAGGTATGTATACAATGGCTAGCTAGATTCTCTGCGGGATGTGAGGTCTCGAGACTACCTATTGTGCTACTTCACTGCTGATCCTGAGAGACAAAACCAGGCAGTAAATGGCTTGTGGGTGGTTGGAGGATGATGAAAATCTCTAGACATTTTGCCTACAATCTGTCTGGATCTCATCATATGCCATGGGGTTCTGAGGTATACTACTGCCATATGGTGTTCTGAGAGATGTGGCTGCCATACACAATGAAACAACTGAAAAATGTCCCCATTTGATGTTGTTTGCAGTGAACAATGTCTCAGCATGCATCTCTATAACTGTAGCACAATCTAACAGCAATAAGCAATGGTGACACTATTTACCATGATGATGATTAATGTCAAAGTGTTATCTTTTTTTCATTACAGATAAAAACTTGTGATTCACTTCTTGTCTTATACAATCAGATCAAGGCTATCATGTAATTGAGTGAGTTCATCAAGTTCACCACATACATAAAAGAAATTGACAAGGGTCTTCCTTCTCTCTGTCAAATACAAAATGTCCAGAAAATATGGCCAAAAGCAATTACATTAATGGCAAAATATGTTTCGTAATTACTTAGTTTTTCCCAATTTTAAAGGTAATTTAACTTTTTCTAGAAAGCAGTGAAGCTTTAAAAGATGAGATAATCCTTGGAAAATATCTCTTGACTTTTGACTTTGCCACCTGGAGTGACCCCATCGTGTGAAAGTATCTTTGGGATGCAGCTGCAAAATACCACGGCTGATCCTTCCCTTTGGAGGTGTATTGAATAGAAACTTAGGCCTAGAGAACAAGCAGGGCACAGCTTGTTTTTGCATTGAGCTTAACACTGAAATCACCATGTCAATTCTCCAGGACATGATGTAGGTAGATAGGTGTGACTTGCTCTGTCTACAGATGTGTGAGCTTAGTTAGTTCTTGAGATGTCTCTGTAGAGAATATAATGGATGAATCTATCTCAGTGAATTGGTATTATGCAAATATTAAGTAATTTCAGTAACGTCTTTTTTTGTCTCTAAATATCACAATGTTAGGAAGAGATAAATATTTACTGGGGCACTGAATAAGAGAGCTTTTATTTGAACAGTGCTTGTCTGAAATTTTATAAAACTATGAAGGGGAGAAAAAGAAAAATCTGTGCATCACTGTCACATACATAGACAATGAAAGGGAATGAAAACCACAGGTGAGAGAAGCTAACTGCAAAAGGATGGGTGAGTAGAAACCAGAAGGATGAGACTGGGAATAATTACAAGCTCAATGATTAAGCTTTTTAGGCACAAATGGGGAAGGGACACACACTTTCAGAACAGCAACTATAACTGGTCATGGCGGGAAGGAGATGGTTCTGGTCAAGACACTCATTTGGTTTTTTCCTTAAAGGTAATTCATAATGATTTTGGATAGTTATGCAAAGAAAGACAACGATCATACTTGTTTTAACAACGTGTTTCTAGACACATATGTGTTCATGAAGAGCTTAATAGATGGCAATAGGGGAACTGAATTGTTTGTGAGATTTTATTAAAAGCATGCTTTGTGTTGAGGAGAGAGGAAATACAAAGGTTTGGAAGCATGTGGGGAAGTTATTAAAGTTCACTTTTATGCTAAAGAAAAAAGATACTAAAATCTGTATCTAAAATGAATTATTTCGAGAGCTAAATCCTTAGGAGGGATCTAGTGGTAGTTACACAGATAGACATTAAAGGAAAGAGCTAGAATTTCCCTCAAGTATAGAGGGTGACCATTGACATTTCAGGAGTGGTAAACATCCTGAGTTCTGCTGGGTAAAGTAGCTGTGGAATGAACCTCTTTGAATGAGTTGAAGTTACCCATTTTACCTGAATACTTCTTTTATCTAGTTTTATGCCCTGTTTAAAAGTCTGCCCCTTCCCTGTTGTACCTGGCTATATCTAGTATTTGATTTGTAGTACTGTACCTTGGTGTCATCAATGCTGTGAGTGAATAAATAGCTGGAATTTGGAGTAAGGTCAGTTATTTATCCTGACCAAATGAGTTGTGTGAGCTCCATGCTCATTGTTGCTCTTTGAATCCCAGACAACATGTGGAGGTAAGCTCTTCTGTAACTACCAATCTGCAGACTCAGCCTGGGATATGCCAATTATGCCATGATTTCCTTTCCCCTCCCTTCTTCTTTATGAGCTGGCACAGAGTCTGCAAGGTAAGCTGATCTTATGATCTGTGCTTGTGGATAACTAGAAAAATATCTCTGAAGTGTGTTTCAGGAAAATTCTCATTATGAGAGAACTTGCCCTCAAATTGCACTTTTTTGACCATAATGGCTTCAAAAAATAGTTGTTTAAAATGGCTGGGAAAAATGCTTGTTTAAAATGTCAAATAAAAAAATTGACTGCACAAAAAGAATAGAGTTTTTGGGTACAAAAATGCTGCTTCACAAAGTTCCATTCAAAATACAGTTGAACACTAAGGAATTCAAGGATGATTATATAGAACAGAAGGATTTGACACTTTAAATTGAGTACTCACTAGACAACTTCTAAAGTAAATCAACTTGACAGGCAATTTAAAAAAGAGAAAAAGAACTAAAGCTTGCATATTAATGAGCAGCATATTAGAATATTTTCTTCTAGAAAATAGAATATTTCTACTAGAAAACAAGTAGCTATGAGAGCGATAACAGCTGGTATGGGAATTGGTAACATTCTTATCTCAAATTACAGATGCTAATGTC
The DNA here is from genome assembly GCA_013397055.1 of Pachycephala philippinensis. NCBI lineage: Eukaryota > Metazoa > Chordata > Aves > Passeriformes > Pachycephala > Pachycephala philippinensis. The sequence goes on from VWZT01013711.1 coordinate 489,397, forward strand.
TCCTTGTGTAATGCATGGATGAGTATACCTAAAGGGTCATAAACCTCAGGAAATTCCCCGAATACTCAACAGTGAAAGGGAAAATCATGTCTGTTTTTCAAGAAAACCTGTTTCATTGTTCCTGAATGTTAGGAAAAGTTCTGTCATGTGGGCTGAACAGCTTGGGTATGGTATTCCTGCTTCTGGTCCTGCCAGTTGACTGAAGTTCACAGTGTCTCAAAAAGACTTTGAGTTTAGGTCACTTAAATCTTCACATAGGAATTTAACTGTTGGATTCAATAAACAAATGCTAAGGATAAGATGGTGCTGACTGTGGGGTTACAAGAGTGGGCTGTAGGCAGCCTTGGCCTCATGGCTTGCGGCTGTGTCCCTGGGAGGAGGGAAGGCCAGCATTGAATGCAGGTGTGGTGATTCCTACAACAAGAAGCACATGAGTAGCCCAAGGGATGATGGGTATAAGGGCTGTGCTGTAGGGTCACAGAGCAGCAGATACTGAGCTGGTGCCTGCCTCTGCCTGCCTCTGCCTGCCACCGCCTGCCACCCTCCTCTGCCACTGCCTGCCTCTGCTTGCTGATGCCTGCCACCCTGCTCTATGCTGGACTCTTTGGACTCTGATGTCTGGTACCCCGTGTTTGCATGTATCGCGGCGATAACTGGCTGAGCCTTAGAAGCTCTTGAAAGCCTCTGGCAGTATAAGCCTCGCGGACTGCAATCCACTTGGGGGAAGTGGAAAAGCCAGCTGGCGCGTAATCCCTGGG
>VWZT01013711.1:490309-572734 GCA_013397055.1 Pachycephala philippinensis
TGGCCTGGTGTAAGGCAATATCTGGAACTATGTTGCCCCAGTGTACGGCAACACTGACCATCAGAACAAGCAATGATGAGAATGGTATATTGCAGTGCAACTATACTACTTGTTTATCTCAGTACAAGAAAAGGTTGTTTGTCACTCACCTACTGTAATTACATTAATATGACCCATGTAGTGTTTTTATAGTTACCGAATGTATCCAGATGTGGAAGGAAATGTTCACTTTTCTTGACAGCGTTGGGGAAGTATTACTTCAATAAGAAGTATTGAAAAGGACTTAATGCTCTTGACAGTTACGTTACTGATTAAATATTCACTGAAGTCTGTGGAAAGACTTCATAAATTTTATGATGTTTTGAACCACCCCTGAGACTTTTGTTTTGCATATTAGACTGCTCAAACCAGGAGCCAAACAAGGCATTTGAACTACAGGTACCAACATGTCATGAGTGTCTGAAGGAAATGCTTCCAGCATCACACAACTAAACACTTAGCTTTGATGATCATCTTCTGGATTTCTGGCAGCTCCGCTACCTTTTATAGGTGCTGAGAAGATGCTCTGTATCTGAATTGGCATGCTTAGAAAGTGCCCAAAAGTCCTTTCGCTGCTTTATTTCTCCCTGATCATGGATAGCCTTTCCTTAGACAACTGTGGTGGTTTAGTTCGCGTCTTTTTTTTTTTTTTTCTTTTTGTGAGATAAGAATCAGAAGAAGGGCAAAGCAGGCTCAAAACTTTTAAGAATATAAAGAAGTTTATTACTAACAGAATTAAATAATAATAAAAATTAAAGCAAACTCCCCCTTTCCCTCCGGTACCTCCCCCCTTCTTTCCACCACCTCCCCCCTTTATCTCCCAACTCGCACAAAGGATAACACACGTGATTTTAGGTCAGAATTGCAGTTCTTAAGTCTCTTCCATATTTGAAGAAAAAGACGTTCCTTCTGCTCAAGTGTGGTTTTCCAAACTGCCACTAGCAAACGGACCCGCCCGGAAATCTGCTGCTGTGAAATATATTTCTCTCATGAATTTTGCAGTCTTCCCACAACTGCTATCATGAGCCACGCATGGGGTATTCTTTTTAAGGATAAACAAATTCCAGCCTGAAAAGCAACAACTCTTTTAAAGTCTCTCACAGCTCTTAAGTGACGTGGCGTGGCCACGCTTCTCTTCTGCAGGCTGCACACGGAATTCTCTTCCCCCCATGTCTTTGACCGAGAAATAAAACAGTTTGTGACATTACACTCTCTTACCACAGCATGCCAGAAGCCTTTTTAAGCTAGGTGAGAAAGACACGCTGCCGCCCTCTTTTTCAGTCTCCATCAACACGTGACTCGCTTTCTCTTTCTCTCTGACCTTGCAGCCTCCATGTTGAAGGCTGATTTCTTTTCGGGCTTTGCGGTGGAAAGAAAAGCCTCTTTTCCTCTATGCTGCGAGCTGTTCGATGTCGGCTGTGTTGGTGGTAGAAAACTGTCCCAGCTCTCGCCGGGTCCGCGCAATGCCACGTGGAGTGAGGGAGGGGGAGCCCGTCAGCCCCAGATGGTCTGGGCTATGCAGCAGCTATAGTTGTTTCTCAGCTGCTCCTGGGCTCCGAGGGGCCTTCTTGCAGCACCCCGGGGGCGCCATGCCTCAGCCCCGAAGAGGGAAGGGTAGAGGGCAGGGGGCTCAGCCCGGCCTGGCCCAGCCTTACCACCCCTCCGAGTGAGGGACCGGAAACCAGAAGAAGCTCAAATTCCTCACGCCAGTGCCTTTTATGTGCAAAATTGCGAGAAGCGATTGGTCCAAAACCCTGTCCATCAACTCAGTCTCTTCAAACCACCACAACAACTTATTCAGGTTGTGGATTGAGCAAGAAATCTTAGTTCTAAACTTGACACTGATGCATGACCCTAGACACTGTAAAAGGCTAATTACTTGTGAGAATTATCCCAAGTGCCTTGTACAGTAATCAAAGAGGAATACTGTGCTAATACTGTAAATGGAGCAAAGGTCTCCTGAGTCTGAGTCTTAACTGCAAGACGTTTTCTGTTGATAGGGGGGAAACTTCCTGCACTTGAACATACCGATGGCTTTATGATGGTTTTCACTTAATCAAAACCTGTCATTGGAGTCAAAATCTGTCATTGGAGTTTTTTAATCATAAAGGTCAAAAGTTTTTCATATGCTTTCTATCATTATTTCAGTCTCTAACAGAATTTATCTTGAGTATGTGTCTCTTACAGAATGAAATATGCACCACAAATTATATTTGACAATTCTTTGTATATTTCTGAATAAAACAACAAATCTTAGATCTGATATAGGAGGTGTACAGGGGAGATCTAAATAAAAAAGCTGCTAGAGAAAGACAAATCAGCCAGACAGAGAGAAAGGGAAGAGAGACAAATGTCCTGAAAATATACTGTAGCTCCATTATTTAAATGTTTTCATGTAATTACAGGATGTACTGTGCATGTGGTTTTAGACATCGGCAGCCAAAGTGGATGGCAGGTACTTAAAATATTTCAAATTAGACATGAGGCCCTGTTCTCCTTTCCTTGTGATGCCTGAATGTGTTGACGGAAGTCTAAATTAAAGTCACTGTGTTGAGGTGACTACATTTGAAACATCACACCAGTTTATAAATCTCAATCTGCAGTGACCCAATTCATCAATACCTGTCTTTGCTTCTTACTCTGTTTCAGCTCCTTTTTCTTCTAAATTTAGGACTGGAAACAAACAAAAAAATTTACCTTTTTTATCCATCTTATGTAGCTGATTTGTTACTTGTGAAAACAAGAAGGTAACCTGCTTTTTGGAAAATGTGCTGAACAAGGTATGTAATAGATCACATACCTGAAATATTACTTTTCATAGCTTTGTGCATCAATATGTTTATTTTTAAAGCCTGAATATCACAGTACAAACTTTCATATAGTGATGAAAAATTTGAAGTAGACTTGACGGACAGTAAATCAGTGGCTTGCATGTTAAAGCACAGGCTCTATAACATACCAGGAATGACGAAGACTCAAACCACTTAGTTGTGTACTTCCATGATATGGTTGGGGGTTTGGCTGCCTTAATTCAGTGGGAGATGTTTCCCTTCTCTCTGAGTCTCAAGAGATTCACATCACAGAGCAAGCTGACTGATATCCCAGAGTTTCAGAAAAGCTTGATTAGCTTTTGGAACATTGAGGAATGCTTCCCCATCCCACCCACTCTGGTTCTGTTCACTGCTGCAGATTTCCTTTCATGTACTTACAGATATGTTATTCACAGCAGTGTCTGTTCACTTCACAAGAGGAGAGGATAACTACATCCCCATTTTCAGTTGATTCACCAAGGAATGAAAGACACAGAGATCCCTCCAAAGTGATACAAAGACAGCAGACGTTTACCAATAGGATGGGAAATGCTGGATAACTAGAGTCAGGACTACTTTGGCTCCTGGAGCTGCAAAATGGAATTTGGGTGAGAAAGCACGTGTTGGAAGAGGCACCAGCATGCCTTGGAAGTGTGTCCAGTGTTAGCTGCAGTGTCTCTGCTAAGAGTCTTTTCAATGAAGAGCTGTGGGGTTACAGGAATGGGCTGCGGGTGGCTTTGGCCTTGATGGCTAGCGGCTGTGTCCCTGGGAGGAGGGAAGGCCAGCATTGAATGCAGGTGTGCTGATTTTGATAACAAGAAACATGTGAGCGGCCCAAGAGATAAGTATAAAAGGCTGTGCTGCAGGATCACAAGGGATACCGAGCCTGGTATCTACCACTGCCTGATGATGTTGAGCTGGTGCCTGTGGATGTCTGCCACTGCTTGCTGATGCCTGCGGAGGCCGGCTCGTGCCTGCTGATGCCTGCCTCTGCCTGCCACCCTCCTCTGCCACTGCCTGCCTCTGGTTGCTGATGCCTGCCACCCTACTCTATGCTGGACTTTTTGGACTCTGACATTTGGTGCCCCGTGTTTGTATGTATCGTGGTGATAATTGGCTTTGAGCCTTAGAAGCTCTTGAAAGCCTCCATCAGTATAGGCCTCACAGACTGCAATCCACTTGGGGGAAGTGGAAAAGCCGGCCGGCGTGTAATCCCTGGGCGGGGGTGTGCCCAGGGGAGCCGTGAGTAGCCTACGCATGTAAGTCTGGGATTGGACTGCTTTATGGGTGAGCTGTTTGTAGCTCTTCCCATGCATGATTACTGCAAATGGTGCTGCATTTTTATACTGCAAACTATGTTGGCCCAGTGTACGGCAACAAAGAGCAGCATGTACAGCATCCATTCAGGTAATAACCTAACAGATTGCAAATCAAAGACCTGTGCGAAGGGGCAGATGGAATTCTGGAGGGAAAAGGAGCATCACACAGCTCAAGAGATGTGGGAATGAACTGGGAGAAACCAGGCAAGCAAGTGTCCTTTTTGTTAATGGAACTCCAGATGTCGAAGTGCAGTGGAATAGCCGATTTGGTATAATCAAATTATTTATGTGCTGGGAGATGTGATTTTTTGCGGGCATGAATGGGAAGCTGCTTTGGCAGATCTGATTGCTTATTGAGAACCCTTTAATTCTCTTTGTGAGAACCATGTGCTCTGGGTTGTGTTTACTAACATTGTTTTTGCATCTTTGGCAGTCTTTATGTACTATGTTACCGTGGATGCTTAATTGAGCAAGAGGAGGGACAGGGAGGGGTGTAAAAGTTTGCTAGGGTGTTATGTGCCTTAGATCAAGCAGAACAGAACTTGCTCCTTTGGCAAGAGGTTCTTCTGCAGAAGTGCAGATAAATACCAGATGGGTACTTACTTTTTTGGCTCACATTTTTTGTTTTGAAATGTGTTGAAACATTTTTTGAGAAGGACATGGTGCCATCCAGAATTTCTGTCAGCCTTGCCTCATTTGTTTGACTGGATATGTGCCTTACCTATAGATTTACCCAGGAAATTTTGTGGGTTTAATACCATTTCTCAGCTTTAGTACATAAACAGGAGAATGGAGTGCTGCTTCTTGCTCTTGATGTCATCACTTTTCTGGAGAGTGATAGATACAAACATATAGAAAATTGATACATGATCTATTGTCTAAATCTGAAAACGGCCCTTGGAGCTGGGGACACCTGCAATAATTTAGGAAATTCTGAGCTTCCTGCTCCTTCATTACTGCAAGAAATTGTCTGAACCATTGTGTGGTGGCTTGTTGCAGAAAGTTTAATGAGCTTTATAGTATTCTTCCTATATGTTGTCGCAAGTACTCAATTTTTGCCTCCCTCTGACCATCCCAATCCTAATTCAACACGTAAAAAACTGTGGGTAAAGGCACCCAGGTTAAGCCATTGTGTTGCCGATGTACAGAGTTTTCCAGACAAACATAATGGTGCAGTAGGGATGATTTCTGAGGTAATGAAACTCACATGGGAGTAAACTATTGAAATGCAAAGTCCTTATCAGCTTTCTCAAAGTTGTAATAACTGGCTCTTCTCTTGAATATCACTCCTGACCTTCCCAACAATGAACAGAGTAAGGGAATTTTGTGACTAGCCTCATTCACATTTCCTTAAAAATGAGTGAAATAAATGCACAGCCAAGAACACTCACCTATTGCTTGCTGGATATTTTACAGTCCACCCTCATCCCTTACCAGTGTTTTCTTGTTTGCAGATCTGTTGACCTTCTTCATCTGTTCATAAATCATTTGCACTGTTTTCTGGGTGTAGAGGAGAGAAAAAGGGAGAGATTTTGGAGAAAATGGGGAAGAGAGGTAGAGAACTAACTCTTCATTTTGTTTCTAATTAGTTTGTGTTCAATTAAGCTTTCTTGGTATTTTTTGGTCTACAACAACAACAGCAGATTTCTCTGCACACAAAATTACTCTCAAAATCTAAAGAGCTTGTAACAAGAGCAAAACAACAGATAATTGGTATACAGTTGGACAGAAGATGGCCAGAAAAGGTAAGCACCTCTAAGCTTCAAGAAGCAATTCAAAACATTTGTGGCAACTTTCAAGGCATGGAGCCTGAAAGGTAAGCATGTCTCTGGTTTGGCTCATCAGTGCTTTTGATAGAAACTTGCCTGCAAGGTTTTAGTATGTGTTTGCATGGTGCTCAGCTTTGCCACTTGTGACTTACAGGGCCGGGAGCTGGGTACTCCAGCAAGAATCAGCTTCAGCCAGAATGTGTTTGTCTCTTTCCCTTCCTTCCACCTTTTAAAGTTTAGGCTTTCAAGCTCAGAACAGGACACCTTGATGTAATGTCACTTTTTTTCAGAGACCATGTGTTCCTGAGCCGGAGCCCTGGAGCAGCCATTCCTCCAGTGCTTTGCTCCTGCCTTCACCACAGGAAGCCACCATCAGATGCTTCCTGTAACTTCCTCAAACACAGATACTGATACTGCAAAGTGTAACAAATGTCCACTGTTGTCCAGTAATGCATAACTCCGGCTGGTGTTACACTCAAATAATGTTCAGTTACTTTCATCTTGTGAACCTTTCTTTTAGGACTTAGGTCTTTTGCCTTTGTTTCATTGAATATTTGTATTATATAGGTAGTGTAAAACTGTTTATTTCAAATCCTTGTTATAAATAATTCAATATATCTCCGACATGCCAGCACTGTAAATCTTCTTTTGTCCAGAAATCCACAAATTTTGGAAGACATATTCTGACCTTTATAAGAGAAAACTATTTGGATTAAATTAAAACGAATGTCAGCATTACAGCCAGTGAAATTGGCTTTTTTTTTTTTTCTTTTGCTTTGGTTTCTGCTACTTAATACAAAAGGGAATCGCTGCCCTTATAAGAAGACTGACAAATCCTATTGCAAAACTCCCTTAAATAATTTTAAACACCATATATCCTCTTATCTGCCCTGTTCAATTCTGGAAGTGGTAAGCTGGGAAATTCATAGGAAACAACTAGTGTCAAAACCAGCTTAAGTTTTGTCTCTGGCCTCTGAACCTTGTGATTCTACCCTTACTGGCTCAACTCAATTACTTTTCCCAGATGACAGTCTCCATTAATGAAGTTTTTCCTCATGTGCAATTTATATGCTGAGCTAATTGCCTTCTAAAGAGGGGGAAATTCTTCTCTATTTCATGATAGCTAAAATAAGCAATAGTGATCCCAGCTTAAGCCATGTAGAAAGAACTTAGTGAGAATTAAACTGAGGAGAGAAAAAGGGATGCTCTTGAAGTGGTCTCCATGTGTAGAGCTGTGTGATGGTGACAGACATTGTGGGAGGTAATTGTAAAAGCAGGGCTGGGCAAAGCACTGATTGCAATATCTGTGTGAAGAATGAAAGTATTCCTCGTTGGGTTTGCACAGAGTCCAGGGGAAGCCTGAGATTTCTGTCTTTTAGAAAGCTCCATAGGGAGAAACCAGCATTGATTTGGGAATGAAGATATGATGTGTATTCTTCGTAAGTAAATAAAATGAACCAAAGAAATACCAGATCCCTTTCAGACTGATCTAATTGATGGAAATAACCTGGTGAAGGCCCATCTCTCTGTTTAGGTCTTAGGGGTCAAAAGGAACAAGGTCTGTATCCATCTGGATGGCAAAAGAAAAAGGCTTAGCAATATAGAACAAAACTAAATTGTAAGGCAGAAATTACTTATACAGAGTTAACATACCTGATTTCAAACATTCATTTTGGGTATTTGGATATTTAAGCTAGGGGTATGTGATCTTCAATCCAAACATAAACACGCCTCCATAAGTTAAAAAGAATTTAATGTAATCATGACTTGCATCATTATTATATATACATAATTATATAACTCACAGCATACGGCTCTCACTTGTGAACAAATTATTTGAAGACTAGATTTACAACAATCAGTATGCAAAGAAAAAAGATGCAGAACTATTATTAATAAAAACATAGGCACTGTTTTTGTTGTGTTTGCTAAATCAGAAACTGAAAGCTAATGTACCTTTCCACATGGAAAAAACCTTAGCCACGAGAAAGCCATATGGCTCTGAAACAATGTCCCTTTTTTTGTTTTGGTTTTTGTCTTTCAAAATTTAATTTTGATTTTTAAAGTTCAATACCTTCAGCAGAGGGGAATTGAGCACGTTAGTGTAGTGTAGCAGGAAAACAGGAATGTGTGTTTTGCCTTGCTATGAACATGAGGGAATGAAAGAATTCTGCCACATCTGTATTTTATACAGTCACTCACTGAACAAAAGGACTCCTTTGTAGCCAAGATTAGTTTTTGAAGGGAAGAAACAGAATCTTGTGGGATTTGTTCCAGTATGGTAGATTCACTTTTGGAGGTTCCTGGAGGATGAGTTAGCTAAGAATACAGGGGAAAATGTCTCGTCTCTGTGGATCAGAACGAGGTGTAGGTCTACCACTATTGAGAAAGAGCTGGCAGCTTTGGTTTTTGTACTATGTGCAGTGCTACCATGGTTGCAAAAATGAGATTGCATTGCTCACAGACTAAATGGTAAATGATTAAAAGATTCTCAAGTTGTCTTCAAGGAACCAAGTTCATTTTTGGAACTATATTATCAAATACTGCCTCTATAGAAGTGTTAAGAGACACACTAAGCAGCAAGCAGTATTAGTACTCATTTATGCATGGACTTAATCCATATCTTACTTCAAATAATATTCCCTGCTCTAGTGTATTCTGCAGGCACACCCACTATAAATTGCAAATAGCAGAGGAACGATGGTATCTTTAATAAAGTTCAATGGCTAACAAAAGATAATGTCATAAAACAATCTTATCACTTTCCAAATGAAACTGATTTTCCCATCTGTGATCTCTAAATAGTATTTGGAATCCATAGAAATGATATAATGTTTAATCAGGTTACAGTATAAAAATCTATTGACTCTCCTTAGAGATTTTTTAAAATTACAGCATGTTCTCTGTTAATCAAGCTCCTTGTTGCTGAAAACAGGAGTCACTGTCCTCTCAGGAATGGATTTCTGTGCCCATTTAATGCAGGAAATAACAATGTACACTAATCTTACTATATTGGTAGAGAGCACGTGACTTAATGCTTTTGCTTTCTAAAACTCAAGTTTTCCAAAAGCAATGAACTGTGTTATTCAGGCTTGTGGAATTCCTGTGCAAGGGATGCGACTAAACCTGCAAATGAAATCAATGGATGTTCAAAGCTCTGCAAGATACCAGCCATGGTGAAACTCTTTCATACTCAGCTCATTGCACATAATTTAGAGCACCTCTCGAAGTACAGTAACAGTGAGTGACATCTAATACCCCTTGGAAGCAAGAGTTTGAAAGAGTTTCCCAATCTGGACACAACAGAGTGTTCAGTTTTCCTTGGGATATTCCACAAAATGTATTAAACAGGAAAGACACGTTTCCTGGCCAGGTTAAGGACTGACCGGGAATGACACAAACCCTAAAGCTGTCATCACTTAACTACACCAGATGAAACACCTACCTGTAGGATGTGCCTGTTTTTTTGCTATTTCCTTTTACCTACTCCTCAAAATCCTGTGTCTGGCCACCATCCCGTCAGTTTTGTGTGCTAATTGTGTTGTATATTCAGCTGCAAAAATGGTATTCAAGAATAATTGGGAAAATGCTGTTTTTAAACTTTAAATGAAACAACTAATAGAATTTAAGCTGTAACAGAAGAAACAAATATTGAATAAAGGTTTTCTATTATTCATCTTATCAGATCAGATTATTAATAACAATGGCTCATTCCTTTCGTAGAAAAATGTAACAGTGGTAGGAACTTGATTCTTTGAAATAAACATGAAGTCCTGCCTGGCAGCAAAAAAGGATGTCTCTCTTCAGTACAGATGACTTTAAATTTAGGAATAATATCTGTGCTCCACCCTTAGCACATTAGTATTAACACCTAGCTATAAACACCACACACATAAATACATTTGATACATTTCAGCCTGTAGGAATACACCACCAAATTTCAAAAGCAAATCTTAAGTCATGTTGTTGTATGTATTTGGAGCTGGGATAATAATAGTCAGCCAGCAGGAAAGAAAGATTTAATAAGTTTTGGAATTAAAACTGAAGAATGCAATATAAATTCAGCATTCTGTTCAAGAAAACATTAACATTTTATAGGTCTTTGGTCTTGTTTTTCATTTTCTCAATTTAGGCTCCAGGCAGTTCAGGATGTTTGATTTATACCAATTACATGTGATTGCCTTGTGTACTCTGTAATGCTTGGAACAATAAGGGGATGTAAACATCTCTGTTTCTGAAGCAATAATAGGTTTCAGTTCAAATATGTTCATTATACAGCACCTACTTTGAAAGACAGATAAATCTGATTACTTTCTTGTTTACATCCAACTTACAAGGTAGGACATTGCTTGCCTCTTAGCACTCTAGTTGTGGATTCTTGGCAAGGGAAAAATCAAAGAAAAAATAAAGCTTTGACAGATTTTTTCTTTTTTTTAAATATCAGAGACGTAACCCAGTCAATAAAATACTTCATTTATCTCGGAGTGAATGTGTTCATCCAACAAAAATCCAACAATAACAATATTTTAAGAATGAGCTACACACCAGGCTAATGCTGCTTCAATGACTTCAATTCAATCTGTTCCTCTATTAACTAATAAAGAGATCAATATTATTTAGATAAAATCTACCTTTATTTTTAATCTTAATATTATAAATTAGGGATTTGCATTTTGCTTCTCTAACACCAAATCCCCTCTTGACTGGGACTCCTGAAACGGATATTTTCTGCTCTGTGAAAAAGCAGAGGGGTTTGAGCTGACTTAGAGAGATTAGACTGTTCTTGCTGGTATCTCTGCTAATCTTGTTCCTATACCTGGTCTTGGTGCCTCCCCAGCTCAGTCATATTCCTTAAATTATTTCTCCTTTTTCATGCTCCCTGCCCATGCACGCACTTCCCCCCTCTTTGTAAAGATATAAAAGAAAAAAAAGCTTCAGCTCTGTCCCTCCCTCCCTTTACTGATGAAGGCTGCACGCGATGGCAGGGACATGCACAAGGCTGGCCCTTCGTCTCCTCTGCACAGCAAGGCTTCTAGAGACAGAGCTGGTGATGGTCACAGCCACTGCAGTGCTTGAACCTGAGCTCTGGCCCCTGTGAAGGCTCAGGAGAAGTGAAAGGCACCTTAAAATAACATCCAAAACAACCTCTGGAGCTTTCAAAACAGGAAACATGAATACAGCAATGTCTGAAATCCCTTCCTTTCTCAGAACAGAGGCACTAGATACGGCTGTCCTGTGAGAGATCTCTGTCCTTAGAAATAATTGCTCCTAGAAATAATTGGATACTTGCATATCTCAAAACCTTTCTGGGGGTGTGTGGAGTCAAGGAAAGGACAGCAGAAGGAAGTCTTCTTTTGCTATTTCTTAACGAAGATTCTCAAGTGCTATGCCTGGTTGGGAGACACAGTTTAATTTTCCAGGTCTGCCTGGGGGAACTAGAGTCTTGTCCTTCTCCCTGTGCACTGCTGGAAATGCCAGGCTTTGAGTCTGAGCCATTCTGCCTCTGTTATGTCACTGTGGATTCCCACCCTGGCAGTGTGTGTCAGAATGTGCAAGACGAGCATGGAGATGCTCCTCTTGCTGCTCAGAGCAGGCTCATGGAGCATGGGTGAGCTCCAGCAAGGACCACGTTTCACCTGAGCTGTACAGAGGTTCTGGAAGCAGAGCTCACAGCAGAACCCTGGAGGTCTCCTCTCCTGCCCAGAATTGCACTTACAAATATTTTTTATCGTATTGTGCTCCCTTGTGTGTCTGCACCTCTGCTCTGTTGTGCTTGGTTGATCTTGGGTTCCTTTTTCTTCAGCCACAGAGAGGGAATGCTCCCTCTCTGAGCAAAGAAGGTTTCTCCTGCCGAGTGGTGTGGATTTGAACTCCTCAGCCTGAGGGTAGGGACTGAACATAGCATTCCTGCTTCCTTACACTGCCATTACAGGGGACATTGCTGCTTCTATCCAAAATACAACAGCCAGAACTGTTTTCTGTGTGTAACATGTCTTCTCTGTAAATATTATGCATGCTCTGAGAACACACAGTATTTGACACCCCAGCACAAAACCACCTACTAATTTGTATGAATATGGACTGTACAGCAGCAGGGCACCCCAGGAACTTTTAAATACTGCAATATTGTTATTGAAGCAGTAGCTGGAAAGAAGAAGATCAGAAAAGCAGAAGAAGGAGTGAGACCTCATATGTACCAAACCCCTCAGATATTTACAAGGGTAGACCATGGACTGAGGAGTGGGGCAAGGGCTGGTGAACTTAAGAGGACAGATCAGCCACATGGCAACCTCCTGGCTCCCTAATAACTTGAGGACTGGCTTTTGCACAAATCTTATCAATAAATAAAACCCCCATTTATCATGCATAACTCTAGGCAATTTGATTTGAAAATATTTTAGTATAACCTGGATTTTCTTTCCTGTACCAGAGGTATAGGGCCTTTGGGACACATCCTCTTGTATATGACTACCAAGTTTATTCTTTGCAGGAACAAAGATGTTCTGAACAGAAGTAACTTCAGGAATTATTAATAGCGACTCATACTATCTCATAGTCACAAAGAAAATGAAATTGATTGAGTAAATTAATGCTCAGCATAAGGGTTTATAAGAGCAGGGACCAGGACACAGCCTTTGTCAGTCCACTTCATTTCAGATAGTTACTTAGCAAAAAGTGCATTGAGACTCTAGCTTGTTTTTCAGTGATTAAGTTAAAATACCTTTATGCAGTTCATCAAGAGGAATTTTCAAAGGTCAGATGGCCAGCTGGAAAAAAAGTAGATCTTTTTTCTGAGCAAAAAAGTAGTCCTGTCTAGCTAATCCATTAGTGATTTAAATGCTTCTTTTTGTGCTCCACAGCATTTAGGCTGATTTTATTCAGCCCGTGTTTCTCTTTCTAAATGCCTGCAAATATGAAAACAAATGGTATGGTTTTTTTATAAAGGGAAACTTAGTATTATAATCATTCACATTTACCAGGGTTTGTAGGCATGGTTCACGACATTTCCCCTTCCTCTCATTCCTCTCCAAACCTACTCAATTACTTAATTTAAAGAATCACTGCTTTCATATTAGTAATGTACAAGTTTCCCAAAGACTAAATTTTCCTTGTTGAAAATATTAGAAACAGTTGAATATCAGTATTTCAAATGCTTAAAAGTGAAGTGCCCCAAGTGTTGCCTCAGGTGTTGGGGACTGTCACCAACTTCCCCACAATGCAGATTGAAAGCACCTGCTTCTACTTCTCTCTTTGGTATCAGCTGCAGGTTTGTTTGCATTTTTTGTATCTGATTTCACTGGCCATTCTCTGTACTGACTACACTGCTGGGATTGGCAGTGGAAGGGTATCTTCATACTTCCTGCAGGATTCATGTGGGGTGAGATCAGTAGCGCTCGGTTCCTGCTCTGTTGCTGTTCCTCAACAATTAATTGTGGCTAGAGAGGCTGGTCTGGTCCTCTCTGATTCCTCTGGACATGGCATTTTCTGTTAATCCCATCATAAGTCAGGCCGTTAGACAGTTTGCTATGTTAAAATAAATGGCATTAGCTTTCAGTTTCTACATTTCCTGATTATGAGGCAGTTCTTAAAGGCTACTGAATGACATATGCTAAAGATGACTTCTTCACACATACCAAGAATTTATTGTGTAGGAGTCTTGTGAAAGTAATGAACAGAACAAGTACTCCTTCCAGATCTTTTTCTGTATTTTTGACATTATAGTTTCTACTTCTTTTTTTCTGAAATTAACATCTGGAGACTGCAGATTTAACTGTTACTCAGTGGTTCATCATCATGACAAGTGTCTGAATTAAACAAAATTGACTTAAGGAGAAGCATTGAAGTGAGTTGCATGACAGAATTTGGCTTAGAAGCCTGACTGTCTAATGCTTAAATTGTGAGACAGAGATTTTGGTACTGAAAAATCTTTTTTGTCTAGAAGTGTATCCTGAAAGTTTAAACTTGGAGAACTCTGCATACTGAAATGAGGTCTAGGAAAAGACAGAGGAAAAATGCACTGAACATGAGAACAGAATATTTCACTTTACTATATCTATGAGAACAAAGTTGAAATCATTGCAGAGAATAATTTAAAGCCAACATCCTTTGAGACAAACCAGGAAAATGCTTGTGACCTGGTTTAGAGACTCAGTGGAGAGTAAGAGCAGTCTCTTGGTTCTGTGACTGCTCTCTGCAGCTCTGCAGTTTCACATCTGACAGCCCAGTGGCACATCTGCTTTGGTGGGCCTCAGCCCAACTGCTTTGACCAAAGTGACAAATTTGTGACTCCTTTCCCTCTCTCCATTTCTTGCCAATACCTTAGCTGTGGTAATCTTTTCTTCCTTGTGATTTCATATTCATTTAACTTAGACAAAGGTGAGTGGTTCAAATCCTACTGGACTATACAGAAATATTTGCTGGCACAGTTGGTAAACTGGGAATTTTTAACGGTGTTTGTGGGAAGTGATGTTTTTGGGTTTTGTTTAACTTTGGTTGGAACAGAATTTTTTCTCTCAGCTGACGTGACTTGATGTGTCTGTAATGTCTTCAACACTACTGCCCCCCAATCAACCTCAGAGGTCTCAAAGCGTGTTTGCCAGTTCATAAAAAAACAAGTGTAGGGTACTACAGAGGTTTTGGTGTAATCTTGAAAAATAAATGGTTCTCTCAACATCAAAGCTTAAACATGCTTCAGAAGCTTTGTGTCTCATTGGACAGTTACAATTGGTCTCATTGGTCCAATTTCAATGTGGAAGTTCTGAACAGGTTTTCAGGTTGTTGGGATATTTCTAGGTTTATCTAGAATGATAGTCTGTCCTCAGTATCTGCATTAAATTGTTTGATTTCATCTGTACTCACACAATGCAGAAACTTACCATCTCCTGAAATATTCATCCTTTTTTAAGTAAAGTAAGTCAGAATGTTCGATACAAACTGATACAGGTTAAGGTAGATACTCATCTGAAAGTAATGTGTCCCAAATGGATCTTTTTCTGCTTTTTTTTTAAAAAGGGAGGTTTATGATACAGAAAATTATAAGAGGAGTTTAATAGGCGGAGAGTATGAAGACTGAATTTCTTTACCTCTCTCAAGTGAAAAATATCTTTGGATGCTAGCATGCAATTTCCCTGATATGAAGGCCTAGAGAATATCCACAGGTCATCTCCTTCAAACATCTTCCACACCTCCAGAAAGGGAGAGTGCTTTCCCTGATGCTACCTGCTAATTGCAAGCAGCATGCTTAGTTAGATGCATTATGGCCCTTCTCCAGGCTTGTCAGGCACCTTTAGCAGGACAGGTAGAAAGACAGATATATTTTACCATAACCACAACTGAAGTTCTATGGTTCCACTGGTTGCAAACACACTTTTTGTGCCTGCTGGGACCTGGCAACCTCTCTGAACATAGTACAGCTGATCCTTTTTCACCCATTTTGAAGTTCTGCATTCATTTGAGATAGCTCAGTAAATCATCAAGAAATCTTTAAGTAAGTTTCAAAACTTATAAACTCACTGTTTAGTGAGAGTCAGCCCTGAAAAGTGCCTGCTAAAGGAGAAGAGTGTGGCATTGAATGGGACATTGCTGCAGGGCAGAGCACTGGCAATCACTGAGCTGGCACTGCTTGGGCTTGCTCAGAGTCAGGATTTGCCAACTCAAGCCCAGCATCATGCTGATGTAGTCCTGCTGTGTTGTTGTCCCAGACAGCATCTCTGAACAGCTGCCCAGAACATATTATGTGTGTATACCATTGTAGCTAGAACTACCTCAGAAGTCTGACCACTATATCCCATGTATCTCATTTTGTGATGTGGATGTGCCCCACAGCAGTAAATTGTCTTCAAAATGCTACTCCTTAAAGCGGCTGTCTTCTGAGTCAAATTCTAGTGGACGGAACCCATTTGATTAAATTTTCTCCTTCTTAGCTCATAATTTATAGTTTGCCCCTTCATAAAATTATCTTTTTATTTGGCAACATTGAAAAAAGTCTATAAAACTATTTGTTATTGCCATTTTTATTACCCTGTCCAGTTTTATGAGAACAGTGCTATTTCATATGTTTCCATTTATCTTCCAGGCTTCTTCATGTTCCAGTAATTAAAAGAAGAGATTATATATCCAGCTGGCTTTATAAGGCAAAACCAATATTTTTATCGCAAAGTAGTTAAAATCATGTTTAGGTATGAAATAGACCCAAAAATATTCTGTTTAAAGTATTAGTAAGTGTTCATTCTGTGCATTTAGTCACATGATTCATCGTTACCCCTTACAGTGTTTTGAAAGGATCATGAAGATGACTTTCAGCAATACAAACCACATACCAAACTCTATTCTCATATTTTAATTAATATGCAATTCACGTTCTTTCTAAGAACACTTCTGGCTAACATTCCAGAGACTGGATTTGAAATTAGTCTGACTTTTATGAGTTTTGAAACAAGGAAAAAATGAAATTGCCTGTAATGCAACTCTTTTCTTTAATAGTCCTCAGAAAAAAAAGAGAAGTATTAATAACCCAGGTTGCAAAAGTAAAGCAAAGGGACAGAATGTTTCTAAGGATCAGTGAGGAAAATATTAAATTCTCTGTTCTGTTTCTGCCTCCAGGGTGCTATGGGGTCATTACATCTATTACAGAGTACCAAGTGCTGTGCTACTGAAGCCATCAGGAAGATCCTGAGTTGTCCTGAATCAGACATGAACTGCCCAGGGAGTGGCACTCCTGTAACACGCCCGTTAGGGAAAATCTCTGAAGGCATACCTGGCTCTCTGTTAGTCTGTTGAACTTTCTCAGGCAACCAATAATCCACCGCCATGTGACTTACAGATAACAATGAGGGTTCAGAGTTGTGACTTGTTGGTCAGCTTGTCTGTGGTGAGTTCTAAGAACTCCTTTTTCAAACAAAATGAGCATGATATTAATTTGCTTGGAGAATAGCCTCATCATTGGCCTAGATGCAAAATGACCATTAAATTATTATTATTATTATTATTATTATTATTATTATTATTATTATTAGTAGTAGTAGTAGTAGTAGTAGTAGTAGTAGTAGTAGTAGTAGTAATGGATGTGAGGTACAAAATCATATACGCATCTCTAATGCAAACCATTCCCACCTTGACTTCCACAACACAAAATAAACCTGTACCAGTTCTAATGAATGAATTCACCACACAGTTTCTTTCAAAGCAATTTTTGTAATGATAAAAAATCCTAGAATTGCTATTGTTCCTGGGAAAACTAAAATGAGAACCTGACCCATTACGTAACCAATGAATTTGAGGAAGAGTTTTAACTGCTGGTGTTTTGCTTTAATTCGTGTATTCTCTGAACTATTATTGTGTTTCAGCTTGCTTAGTGTCAGCTCTTTCCTTGGGGCAATTCAATTTGAGACAACAGAGCAGGATCATATTTTTGTCTTCTTGGGCATGGGCCGGAGGTAGAGAAAAATCAGTTTTGCACAAGTAAATTGTTCCTCTCCTTATGGCTGCTTTTGCTTAGCCCAGTAAGAGGATTTACATTTTGTTAATTGCTTATGGGTGAGAGGTATAAAAATATTTTAATTTAACAACAATTCAAATTTTGGATGGCACTCATTCTCTCATCAAGATTAAGGTGAGGCTTTACAGTATTTTCAAGGATTAGTGCTGACTTGGGAGAGAGAACTCCTCTTCATACCATGTTACAGGGGGAAGACAAGGTCAGGCAGGGATTCTGGGGAGAGCACAGCTGCCCTTGCCACAGGTTACCCACACATTATGCAAAGATTCACTGACTGTGGTTTTTGCAGTAAGGCTACTGGGACAAAACAAAGAACTGTGATCAAGAAAATATTTGCATATTGGCTGCATATTCCTCTAGCTCAGCTGCCTGCAATATATCACACATGAAAGGATTTTACGCTGCAGTATAGAAAAAGTACACCTTGCAGTTTAGCCTTCAGAGCCATCTTCTGGGGAAAAAATGGACATCTGCCAATGTATTAAACTACATTTTATAAACAAAGAAAAAAAGCAGCAGCAGCAAATAATACTTTGATGACTTCTTAAAAAAATCAAAATACATGAATGCAAGATGGGATTTTACAGTGTGCATTTTGATTCAGAAGCAAAGATCTCCATGATCACTGTGAAAGTAATTTATTAGCTCATAAATCATCTGGGATCTTCTGAAAATATCCATAGGAAATTTTACATTCTTTAATTAACTACCAGGGGATATTTGACAGAGGGTGAAGCTGATACATTTTGTACACACACCCACACACATACATGCATGCACACAACTCCTCTTTTAACTTGCAACAAATCCTAAGAAATTAGCAAAACCTATAGAATGAGTAGAATTACCCAGAGAATTTGGATTCAGTTCTGAGATCAACAAACACAGGCTTTTATCAGCCTGAACCCAAATTTCAGTTCTTTATTCTTAGCGCAAATAAATCTTCTGTTTGGCTAACAACAAAACCAGCAACATTTCCTTGATATAGGTGTCTGGTTAATTTTTTGTTCTTAGCTCTGTGCTACACGGCTTATTTTTTATCCTAAGTTTCAGTGGCTTTTAAGGAAAGCTGAATATTCTTTCAACCACTACTGTCAGACCTGGAGAACCATCAGAGTCCACCACATGTACAAGTTTGTTATGACTTACCTGAGAAGGGTATAGCAAACACATATGTAATTTTGGCATTATTGAGCAATTGTTGCAAAACCTGTTGTTAGATATTATTATGCAATGAATACTTGAAATGTCTGGTTTCATGCTTTAGGCAGCGTAACATCAGCTGACAGTATATTTCTTGTATCTTGAAAGAAGTTTATGTGGTAAAAATTGCAGTACTTGTCTTACTGCATAGGCTTAAATATGGCATTACTTGGGTCAGCTGGTACCTTCACCAGCAAATAATCCCATGAAATTGGCAGGACAACTCAAGACATAGGACACTCCTAAATAGAATTTAAAATTTACTCTTCTAGCTCATGCAAGGTGTGTATATATAGGTTAAATTCCATTGTTTCCTGGGATTGTCTAAGGGAAGTTTTGATTTCCTGGTGTTTCTTGATACCTTTATGACCATTTCCCCATTTTAGACAGTGTCTTAAAGAATGCTACACTTGTGTAAAAATGACCAGGAAAAAAACAGAAGAACAAATTTGTTATGGCATGGATTTTATGACAAGGGTTTTGTTATAGCTGCATCTCTTCTGAGATTGAAAAGTGAATATTTCAGTACTGTACTCCTTCAGGGGTGCTGAGTGTCACTGAGACGAGCATATTCCTGTCCCTAGCTTTGAAATTATTTCAGAATCAGTGTCACTATGTTACAGTTAATAACATAAAAGAATGTCTTTCATCTCCAGAAGCAATTTACAGCTTACAATAAACTGGCACATAAACTCTTCAGAAAGATCACTTTGGGCATTAACTTCTGCTGCACCTTAATCATGAGAGTCAAAATGTTTTGCTGAGCGGACATTAAAGCCTGCGGCTCCTTGATTAAACTTATCACATGATACAGTGAATGTTACAATAGCTCCTTAGTACAGGTGCAGCACACCAAAAATACAGGTTATGCACACTGTGATTTTGAGGGAAAGCTTTGATTTTGTTAATCTGATAATACAAGAACAGCGTTTGAGGGGTTATTCTGCTTTTTGCTGGTATTAACATTGGAACCAAAGTTAAGCTTTAATACCAAGGCCAGCTGTTATCTCTCCTCCTACAGCTTTAACTGCAGTGTTTTCATACATTTTAGGGAACGATGATTTTTATTGATTATGGATTGCTTTAATTTATTTAATTCTCTGACTCAATTCTTAACAGATAAGATGTACATGCAAGATACAGGTGTCACCTACCATAAATCAGGTTCCTTAATGCAATTACTATCTTGGGCAGGGCTGGGCAAGCAAGGCTGTTTTCTGTGTCTGGGATTCATAACTAGACCTTTTAAGTATTTGGGGTTTATTGTTCACTTGCTTCATAGAAGATCATTGAAAGCATCAAAGTAATTGCATAGATTACGTAAAACATAATACAATTATTGATTTGGGAATACGTGTACACTGTTGTTCTAAGAGGATTTCTGTAAGAATCAAAAGCTAAGACTTTGGGAGTTTGGGTGGGGGTCACTGAGGTTTTTTTGAGCTTTTTCTTTTATTGCTTCAGGTTCAGAATAGGTTTTCAGGGGTTGGTAGTGGAGGATTTTGCAGAGCTAGTAACAAAATAAGGACCAGAAAACAATTGCTTTGAATGCACACTATTAAAAGTGAAAATAATAAAAGGATTTATTTATGAATGCAGTATTACTTGCCAGTTTTCTGCCTTTTCTGTTTCTAATCACATCTGCACTCCGCTCTATGTTTTCTCTGCCACCTCTGTTACTCATTTCTGGAGATGAACTTGAGTGTGCTCACATTTGGGAACTTTTTCCATTTTAATGTGACTGCAGGCAACTTTGAAAGTCTGCTCCCTGTTGAAATCTATGGTAACGCTCTCTCCATGACTGAAACTGACAGGCTTGCATTGCCTCCTCACCATTCTGTCATTACTCACATAGTTACTTCATATAATTTATTTATTATTGTTATTATGTCCTGTCCATATGTTTGTGATGAGTTTCCAATCATTTATTTTGCCCATGACTGGTACAAGTGGCATGTCACTAGCAATACAACAATATATTTGTAACTTCATCTTAATAAATCTCCTCTGTTCTTTCTTCTCAAACCTTCCTTGGATCTTTCAGGCCTTTTAAGTTATTTCTGCAGCCGTGGCCCTTAGAAGGTCTGGGAGGACTGGGAGGCAGAAGCAGCAGCGGACAGTGGAGTCTGGTCCTATTAACCTCAGAGCCCTGTCATAAATGTAAAATCTTTCTATAAACCACATTTTCTTTCACATTCTTCTTCCATTCCCACTTCATCTATCCTTTTATGTTTCTTTGCTTCCTGCTCGTTTTTGCATTAATAAGTGGAGCACAGTTCTAGAAAATTTTTGTCTCCCCCCTATCAAATAGATTTGGTTGTAATGCTGCTGAAAAGCATAAGGATTATTTAAGCCTGAACAAAGGAAATGTCACACAACTTGTAACTTGAAGCATACCACATTTAATTTTGTCCTTGAAATGAAGAAGGGAATCTTTGCATTATTAAAGACTGGATTTTTTTTTTTTTTTTAATAGCAAGTTTCCTTAAAACAAAGGCTGTACATAGAGAACTAAACATTTTCCCAGTACTCTTTCTTCAATTCTTTACTCTTTGAAAGTACGAAGCCACTGGAGCTTATACTTCTGAAGGAAAATAGGAGAGCTGAGACAGATACTGTACTCTGCATCTTATGCTCATTGTATGGAAAGGAGCATTAGTTTTCTTCCTGCTGAATTTTTAGCATGCTATTCTGGGTGAGCAATACCTTAGAGTTAGCAGGCAACTGTGACTGCCAAGGCTGGATTTGATCATGGCTAGCGTGAGGCATTGGATCACTGAGATTCCACATCTGTGAAACAAGGAGTTGGGGCCTCATTATCACAAGGTACATGGTACCTGCAGCTCCCCTTCAAAATACCTGCTTGACAGCACCCTGACTTCGACTTCATCTGCACAGAACATGCAATGGAAATGGCAGAGCACAGGAGAGAAGGTGTGAGCATTAAAAAGCATTCTCTACAGCTTTGTACGTCTGGACATCTATTCTGTAATAAATATAAAAACTTGCCCTAATGCAAAACTATACCATAGCAGGAACCTGGATCTTTTCAGCAGGCACAGTTTGAAAAGAAGAACCAATTTCCTTAAGGAGGTTTGTGTCTTTTTTTTTTTTTTAATATTTTAAGTTACGTTGGCAAGTAGGCATATATTTAAAATTTCTGTCGTGCTTTCAGAAGTAAAAGGGTTGGGATTTTTATTTTCTCTAGGTGTTCTTCTGTGCATTAAGAATGATGATTTAGTATTCACTGGAGAAGACAAGGCTAAGGTGATACTTGTTAAAAAGCGGAAACATCTAAGAAAATTAACAGGAATAATATAGCAGGTCTTAGAAACACCTTCAGACAACCTTTCACATTTCTAGTCCAGACTCATAATGATACCATGCTACCATAGAGCCCATCATCTTTACACAGGTGAACAGCTGTCTCACAGAAGAAACCCTGTGGCCTTGCAGAAATTTATCATCTGTTCTTTAATTTCAATAGTAATGAATAAAGTATTATAAAATGCTTCCCAGTTATATGGAGCTACCTTGCAGCAGAAGCCAGTATTCCATGGGGAAGGGTGTGCAGGGGACTTGGGGTGGGGTTCTTGGGTTTTGCTCATTAGAATATACATCTTTAGGAAATAATATGTATATTGGAAAATGAGAAAATCTCCTGTTAGGGAAGATACTTGACATATGTATTTGACAAACTGAGCTACCAACTTGCTGAGTTAACAGCTGTTACCTGTTAACTTCATGGGGGCAGGGAAGGGAAGAAAATCTCCAAATGGGCAAATTTAAGTTGCGCATAAGCTGTTCGACAGCAGGGAAGAAATAATTTTACCCTAGTCCTAGGACTGTGGTAATTACACTGTTCTAAAACACGGTGTTTTGGGAACACAGATCGCCCCTTGGATGGCTTTGGCCATTAAGTGCTGTGGTATTTCTGGCAGGTAACCTTATTCCAAGTAATTTTTTCATGACACTCCTGGGTCTGCCTGCATGTTTGCAGACAAAAGCTTCAAAAAGAGTCTGGTAGGGGCTGAATTAGAACTGTCAGATGTCAGCAATTAAACTCCAGCATTATCACCATGTCTCGACACTAGGCACTCCTAGGGCACCTCAGAGCAGCTTCATCTCTTCATCTTTACCACAGTGAAGACATTTTTTCCTATTAAGCAATATTAAGATTTTGCTTGTGTTCCCCAAGCTTTCCTTTATACATGAGGATACTTAAGAGTTCTTTACAAGACTAATAAGCAAGACTTAAGCTGGCTTTCCTTCCTATTCTTGAATCCAGGAACACTAAATATAAGGTGGCAAATGTAACAGGCAAGAGGGATCACAGCAGGTGGGCTGGCATCTTTAATGAATTGAACTTGCCAGGTAGCTAACTTACATAAAGATGAGAATCTTTTAGAAAAATCTCTAAACCAGTTTTGTCAAAAAGACGGCTGTTGAAGGTGATAGGAAAGCTGAGCCATGGACTGAACAGCTGACACTACGTGCTGTTATTGTGCATCTGCCTGCATTTACATGGGAAGATGCATTTCTTGGAAACCAGTAACATACAACTGTTCTAACTCTAAATGAGGCTTTTTTTTCAAAGCTCATTTTTGTTGTTCACAAGGTTCAGATAAAACTTCAGCTGTGGGATAACCAGATGACATTATTTCACAGGATAGGACAATGTAAGTCATCATCAGGGATGTGTCCATATACTGGTGACGGTTCCCACATGCAGGTCATCTTTCAGCTGAGAGGTATTGGCCAACTCTGTGTCACTCCAAAATGGCAGCATTTTAGGGCAATCTTCTGGATTGTTCATTACCCATAAGTGGAAGGAGCAAAGTACTGCTGATTGCACTCATTTTTGTTTATCAGATTTTGAGAATGTACTGGCCTGAGAAGGTATTTTTACATTTGCAATTGTATTTAATAAAGGTGTCCTTTCAACTATCATCTTCTACTTCATATTGAAATCTACCCTGCACACACTATGTGCCTTGCAGTTATCAAGCTATGATTAAACTCAAGTACAGTTTTACCTGGAATTTGTAATAGTAGTACATCTTCAGCCCATAAGAGCTGAAGATTAAACTGTGGCTTGATCCACTTAAGTGCTATGTGCCAACAGAATTGACAAGTTCGTGTATTACAGCTCCTGGAAGAGCCTGTCAAAGTTGTGTGTCTGACACCTTTAGAGATAAACCTCTCAATGATTAGATGCACACTACATCCAAGTATTTATTTTAAATATCTTGCTCAGCAGCTCCAGATGTTACCAAGGATGCCTCCTCCCCTAGGAAGGAAACTGTCCTTCCTACATGTTTCTATTTCACCAGTTGCATCCAATACAAACACCATCAGATGAAATAAAGTCCCTGGATACTTAAGATTGTTGCTGTTTACATTTGGACTCTGCCTTATAGGAATGACTCAGTCATTTGTGAATTAAAGGGAAATTGCTGCAAACAATTCAGAAAGCTGCTCCACAATGTAGAAGGCTGTTGGGGACAGCAGAAGACAATCTGTGTTAATTTGTAGCTGGCAATGGATAAGAAAAAGGCTGCAGGAGGAATATTTGATGCTGAAAGAAACAGAATTATCATAGTCAGCAAATAGAATTTTAAGTGGATAAAGTGAAAATGTCAGGTATGTATTATAAGAAATGGTTCATCCTATCAAGAATTACACCGTGATTCATACAGAAGGCCCTTTAGGCTTTGCAAGTGAGCTGAAGTCCTCCTCCTCTAGGTGAAAGCTGAAATTTACACTTAGAAGATAAAACATTTATGCAAAAGAAAAAAAAATTACTATGTCTTTAGTCATTTTATGAAAAGTGTATCTCTGAAACAATCTCTAAAATCAAGTTCTAAAAATTAATCTATGCTAACATTTAGTATTCTCTTTTATTCACAAAATTACTGGATTTGAGGCTATTCAGTGATGTCCCACTTGGAAGAGTATGACACTACTACTATATGCAGTACTTAAGTATCAAGTGCAAAATTTCAAGGATATTCATCTAACAGAAACTAAAAATTTCCCCTCAGTTTTATCTCACTTTAGTCTTGCCTCATCTATTCCATTACAAAGCTTAAAGAATATAAGATTTCTAAGTACTATTCTACTGAGTAAATGCTGACTTCAGAGAAAATGCCCTGTTCAGCTAAGTACTTAATTTGTATACTCAAATTGTATACTTTGGGATTAAAGGTGATTAAAGGTTGTTTGGCTTTTTTAAGACGAAGTCACATAAGACATGTAATGAGCTGGCTGTGAGTCATGCTTTGAGAATGTCAGCAAGCCCATTTCTGCACTGACCTTTTAGTTTCTGTCTTTCAACTCTCTAGAGCCACCCTGCACAATTCAAGATTTTGTCTACGATGCATGGGGGAGCCACAGCCTCACCAGCAGAGAAGCTTGGTCAGCAGCACCAGCTCTGCAAGGACTTGTCAGAAGTGGCCAGGTGAGTGGAACAGGCAGATGACTGCTTTCCTCACCTCCAGCCAAGGACTGCCATTCCCTACCTACTCATGTGGACGCAAGTTTCAGCTATGAAGGGATGTTGATGGGCTTGTCATACTTACAATCTTACTAATTTAACAGTTTTCAAAATTTAAGTCTTCCATATAAAATGAATTGTACATCTGCATTCATAAATACCACCACCACATAATTTCCTCCTCCATCTCCCCAAATGTCCATATTCAGCCAATCTGGGAACCAAAGGTATATAAACCTCACCTAAACTAAAACCAAACTCCTATAACACAACAGGTTCCCCTTTTTTAAAAACAGGGATTAAAAATTCAGTGTGTTCATTTAAATCAAATGCTTTTTTCATGTTTTAGATGTTAATCTTGAACTCCAAGGAGAATAGTACTTCTCACAGATATCTATGCTATTAATCTCTCTAAGACCTGGATACTGTGCCCCAATAAAACCAATGCAAACTGATCCTTCACTTTGCTCAGGGATGTGAAAAGGCAGCAACACAATACATCAACAGCTTCAGCAAGCAGCACAGTGCTAACACAGAAGTGGTCAAAACGTAATTAAGTAAAAATGAAAGAACTTAATAAAAAGTCATTGTTTCTTCCAACATTTGAAATATTTCTTAACCTACACAAAGTTTAAATTTATTAGCACTTAAGGTGTTCTGATAATGGGCGAGATCCAATTAACAAGAGATGCCTCTGCCCAAATTAAGGTGCAGATGAGACCATATGCCAAGTCAATAGCATGCAGGTAACATGAAACATGAGGCACAGAGATAGAACAGAAGATTCTGTGGAGACTTCATCGCACCTTCCAGTATCTGAAGGGGCTTACAGGGAAGTCAGAGAGGGACTCTTTATCAGGAATTGTAGTGACAAGGAGTAAGTGCCACAAATTGGAAGAGGGGAAATTTAGGTTACGTACTAGGAAGAAATTCTTTACTCTAAGGGTGGTGAGATACTGAAATAGGTTGCGCAGGGAATTTGTGG
The DNA here is from genome assembly GCA_013397055.1 of Pachycephala philippinensis. Lineage (NCBI taxonomy): Eukaryota > Metazoa > Chordata > Aves > Passeriformes > Pachycephala > Pachycephala philippinensis. The sequence continues at coordinate 516,428 of VWZT01013711.1, forward strand.
ATGCTCCATCCCTGGCAGTGTTCAAGGCCAGGTTGGACATGGCCTTGAGTAACCTGGTCTAGTGGGAGGTGTCCCTGCCCATGGCAGGGGCAGTTGAAACTAGATTCTTTCAAGTCCCTTCCAACCCTTAATATTCTGTGATAAAACCACCAAAACCTTTTTAGCCATAAACCAGGGTGTGCTTATACCCTTCTCCTCTATACCCATGACACTTGTTTGTCAAAGTCTGCTGCTGCCACTAGTATGACTGCACAAATATACTCACTTTTATCATGGTGACAACCAGCCCTAACTACTGCTGTTTCTAGTCTCTTTTTTTGTAGATAACACAAAGCAGGGGCAGTTTGTGTTATCTACTTTCCTTTATATATCTGATTAATGATTGTAGCTACTCTCTCATTGATCCACAGAAGGCCAAAATAAGCTTGTTGTAGTTTTGTTTTGTTTGTTTAGGTTTTTTTGCATTGGAATGATTTAGGTAGTTTTTCATGTGATGTTTAATTACAATTCTGAAAATAAGCTTACTTTACATATTAGGAAGGAAGAAATGAAAAAGCCTGAAGACTTTCTGCTTCTAACTTTCTTAATACGATACTATATTGAATATCGCCCCTTTTAGAGTCTAATAACCTGCCTTCCACATTTCAGATACATAAATTCTTTCAGTTTAAGATTCTTCATGAAAAATACAGCAGGATGAGAGTATTGTTGTGTTTGTAAAGACTGTATCAGAGAACAATGTCTTAATTCATCATCTGAGCCAAAGCACTTGTTAGATGAAAGGCAAATGTAGCTATGTATATAGCAGTGAGTGAACTAAGCATGTTTATTAGAGTGATGATTTAAGAAATAGTTTACATTAATGACCCTGTCTGCACCAAGGCTAGTCAGAGTTTATTAGGTACTATGAGAAAAGCTTATTTTTTTGTCTCATCAAAACAGGGCAAACTATCAAGCTATGCAGAAGTATTACACATAGAATTAATTTTAAAGGTGGGTTTCAAGAAATACTAAACTGATATTTGTATCCAAGCAAAGCTATGAAAATAGGGCAAGCACTAAAAGCAATGGGCAAGCAGATTCTAAAGGATAACTGATCCTACTCTAGGTCCCTATCATACCTTGTTCATATAATAAATTATCTATGGGCTGTTTGGACATTTTTCCATGTTATACATGGATTACATTTTTCTACCACTATAATTTTAAAGACAAAAAGTAGGCTTAAATTATTTGCATGAGTACATACATTTGTAACTATTAAAAAAAGCACAGTATAGACACCTGATTAAATATAATGTAAGAGTATTAGTTTGAGCTACAGACTATGTATGGATTGCTCCTAGTTGTGTAATATACAAATTCTTCGCAGAGATGATTGCTTCTCCTGGTACATGCCCTTACACTCACCTACTGTCTGCAATTCAGTTTTCATGACTTGCAGCATTTGGAATGGAATAGGATCAAGTTGCTGGTTTTGACTTCTACGTCCAAAACTGTGTTCCAAAAGGAACCTTCCTGCACCAAATAACAACCCACAAACAGCAATTGCACAGCAGTCAGTTGTCTACGATGTTTAGATACCTTATCAAATAGATTTAGAATAGATATTTGATGTATACTTGTATATTTAGTTAAAATTCTTTTCTTTGGTAATACCCGTAAGCTCCTTTTTTTTGAGTGTCTATCCTTATGGTAACTGTAAGGTTGGATACAAGCTAAAAGCTACCTTTCTTGAAACTAGGAAAATAGAATAGCAATCAAAACTGAGTCATACACTTGTCAAAATGTTCCTGAAAGAATTCTTAAATGGTAACTACCCACAAGAAGTAAAAATAGAACCCAAACTCTAACAACACTGTCCTACTGCAGAGGTTTGTACAATGCATCCAAGATTAATTCAGACTATCAAACAGACAACTAGAGGCTGCAGTAGATCTGGCAAGTAGTAATTAAACATATCTGAACAAGTTTATAAATTATTTAACACAATATTTGAGTATGGACAATGTTAGCTCTGTATCATAACTCAGATACAGTTAACTGAAACACCCAAAAGTGACAAGTCTAAAGTGGGCAACCAACTAACCAAATATATACAATCCAATTCCATTCGTTGCTTAAAGGTTGAGTTGTGGTATCAGTACTAGATTATACAGAAGCATTTTTTGCTATTTAATACATATAGCTTTAGCAAAACTCATCTAAGTGCTGGAAACAGGTACAACCTCAAGCACCACTGCAATTACAACTTCAAATTGGTCACAGCAGCAGCATGATACAAAATATGATCTGCTTACACTGAGGTGTCAACAATTTAAGTGTAGGAAACTGTAACTTCAGTATTTTCTTTAATAATGGACGCTCAAAAGTTTCAGATAACGAAAGAGTAAAATCAATACGACATTCAGTGCAATAATACTTTAAAAACCCAACAAATAAGTGCAACTTTCGGCTGCTGGGGAAAATACTATTTATTTTACATTTAAATACAAATTTGAAATGTGTTGTGGACACATCTGCAGGGTTACAGGTAAAAAAAATGTACAAAGTCGTGTTCTGCATCTCTCAAGACTGACACTTCAGAAAAAATTTCATAAAATACCAAGCAAGAGTTCATCTTTGTAAGAACAGCCAAGGTAATAATGCATAAGATTTTTTGCTTGACATACTATCTTTGTTCCCTCCCTGCATAAAGTACCTACAGTTTGTAAACAGTCTTTAAAAGTGTTAATAACTTTAAGGAATGTGTAATCACAGTTCATATGGATTCATCCCACAAAAAAATATGATGCTACACAGTAGTTTCGTGTTTCCATAACCCAGTTCTAATGTTACCAGTACTGTCTGCAGTGAGCAAAGGTCCATCCTGTCCACTGCTTTTAAGTGGTCCATTCTGGACGGCTAAATTTAAGCCATAAGATTTTTGTTGGTTTTCAAGTTCAGCTGCTATTGGTTTCCTTAGAATATCTTTTTTGTTGTTGGTAGCTATTGTTTTCTCAGTATTTCTGCTACTTTTTGGAAGCGTACTGCAAGCATCACTGCTGTCTTGTTGGGACTGGTTATACTGACGTTCTCTGTATGCCAGATAGGCTCTTCGGCTCCTCGAGTGCCCCTCACTGTTGCTCTGGCGGGTTTTGGGTAAGCCATTCTGCACACTTCCTTCCACACTGGTGGGAACGTCATAGGCATACTCCCTCAACACTGCGAGCCTGCTGGCACGATGGCCCTTGCTCCTGTTCTTATGGTGCCGGCTTGGGTGTCCGTTTGTCCGAAACTGCACCTCCAACGGAGCTACGTGCATTTTGATATCATTGTCTACTGAATGTTCAGTGAGACTGTTATCAAGTTGAGGACCTGTGTTCAATGGCAGAGAAGTAGGGTGGCACTGAGCTGCCGCAGCTTGTAAGTTAGTTAGTTTACAACCTTGAGAGGAATTTTTTAGGCTTGAGGCACTTTTATTTGTGCATGAGGATTCTGCGCTGCTGTTGGTGCATTTCGGGGCCTCTCCATTGGTTCCACTGGAACTGGAGGGTGGCACATTTACTTGCACTGAATAGGTACTCCTTCCTGGGCAGCAAGTTGTTATCCAAGCGTGCCTGACATCTTCCCTGTTAACGCAATGGTGCACCATAAGAAAGGCACTGAGACTTAAACATGTTGCCCCAAAAAAACAGCTGAAGATCAGGTCCATAGGATAATACAGGGAGATGGACAGAGCTCCAAAGATCCACAGTGTAACATACAAAACCAAAGTAAGGCCCACTCCCAGAAGCTGTGCTTGAAAACTGTGCTCGTTCTCCAAAGCAGACGTGGACACCAGGGACACTGACAATGAATCCTGATGGGCCAGTTCCCCGTGTTCGTTGGTGGCCAGACGCTGCTGCTCCTCGACGGGTTCCTTCAGCTCATATTTGCGTTCAGGGTGACGCTTTAGTTGTATGAATATGCTGAGAAAATACATACAGTTTATGAAAATTATAAAACTAGCAGGTCCATAAAATGCTCCTAAGCTAGGTTCCCAAGCCATCCAGCAACTGCAATAGAAACAAACCAAAGAATAAATTAATATCTTCGCACAAGTCACTTATGCTTTTTCAATTCATTGAAATGATCTTGTCTGTGCTACATTTTCTGGAAGAATCAGAATTAATTGCAACAAGTATTCAGAGAAAAGCAAGCCTAACAAAACTTATCACAGAGATCTCACTTATAGGGTACTTACTAAGGCGCATTAGGTCTGCTGCCGTAATTTCGGATGTTTGCTGCAGCTGTTATTCCACAAACTATGATAGGGATCCCTCCACCAATAAGGTAGAACCTAAAAAATAAAACCAGTTTATCAGTAGCTGCTTAAGTGCAATGTATTTTTTTCAGTCACCATTAAGGAAATGAGAGCTTTCCAGGATTTGGGAAACACAGAAGTTCTTTATGAAACTAGACAGAATGCATCAGGTTTGGGCTTTGGTAGTATCAATTGTTTTCTAAGTCTTCCTCAGTACAGTTTTTCTCCTCCTGCTGTAAGCTGCCTCTCTCTCACAGCTGCTCACTCCCACCTCTCTCTGGCAGACACTGAACAAAAGTATACAGTGTTAGAAGGAAGAAGCAAAAGCTGTCAGAAGTTGTAAACTGCTGGAAAAGAATAAGGAAACTTAAGAATGAAAATAATAAATGGTATGTCCCATGTTCCAGAGGTGAACTTGCCTAATATTATATACACTGTTACTTGACATTTTCTTGGGTGGAGGGGTTTGGCAGATGGCAGGTGGTTTTTCTTTATTTATTTTTAATGGACTCTGTAATTTTATAGTATATACGTCCTGCTTCTCTGTGGTGGTATTAATGAAAACTGTGTACTTTCAAGAAGAAAAAGGGCATATGTTGTCGGAGTATCTTACTTTTCATTCTGATTTCTATGAATTCACATTGAATTCATTAGTGGCAGATCAGTAATTACTGATAATCATAATTAACAGCACTCAGTCCTGCATCTTATACTAGTCCAGTCCAAATTCAGATTAGAACACACAAGTGAAAACTCCTACTGTGACATGCAGGTGAGTGTTTGTTTTCTATCAACAGGAGACACCTATTATGGTGGTCCTGGACTTTTCCAGTGCATTTCTGGTAATTCACCAGAAATTACTCTTGTCTCACTTGAGACACAAAACAACAGTCTAGAACAAATTATGACTTTCTTGCAAATCAAGATAAACTCAATTTATTATTTAGTTGCCGAATCCTACAAAGATCAGATTATGACATTAGTTTATTTTGTATTTTGATGTAACAATTAGGAACTGACGGGGTAAAACAAATCTTTGTACAGATACTACATTATGGGTAGTTTTATTTTGGGCCTTAGTTTAAAAGACAACTGAAAAAAAATCCTTCTGTGGCCCTCCCATACAAAAATATCTGTTTGACTGAGGAAATGCCTGATCTGCAGGAAGTTGGACACTGAGAAAGTCTGAAAAATATAAAGCATACTTGCTATGTTCTTGTCTTGGACACTTGCTTGCAGAGCTACTGCCAGTGTCAGAGATGAGGTGTTCAGACCTAAAGAAGCATGTTCATGTATGTCTGTGCAGAGCTGAGCCTGTGAGGCTGGTAATTTTACCGCAACGTTTTCCAAAGCAAAAACTTCATAACAAATAATAAGGGATAAAAAAATGCTTGTATGTAGTTGTATTATTATACTTGAAGATAATCAGAAAAGCACTTCTGTTTTTCTGCAGTCTCTGTACTATAAAAATCAAGCTCTTTAAATATTTGCCTATAACTAATCAAAGTTAATCAGCTTCTGCCACCTTGTGGCGAATTTCAGTGTAGCAGTTTTTAATTAACATGCAGCAGCTCAGGAGGCAACATGAACAAGGTATATCAGAATTTTCTAGTAAGAACATTTCACATAAGTGAATTTAACATATAATTAGTTTGTCCCATTTGTGGGATTTCAGAAATAAAAATTCTAGGAGAAACACCTCACAAAGAACACTATTTTAATTTGATAATGAGTGACACGCCTGTTTTTCAAATAATTTGTAAACAATCTTTGGAAAACATATTAAACTTAATTTACTTAAATTGAAGTATTTGTTAATTGTGTTAACGGTCCTCCACATTCCTTCTTCTGACAATTCAATGGGTTGTGTTGTTACCTAAAATCCTAACGGTCCTGAAGTCAAACCTTCAGTGCTGATACTGAAACACTACCAATTTTTAAATTTACAAATCAGCAACCCAGGATTGCATGTGAAATACACGAAGACCAATAGTCTTTCAGCTCATCCTCCTTAACAAAACACTGAGGAACAGAAAAATATGAAAGGAAGTTTACAGACCTTGAGAGAACAGAGGAGTAGTGACTTGTTACATTTTCTGGTCAGAATAAATGTACCAACTCGGGAAATAAGGAGCCACAGAAACAAACAACTCACCTCAGCATTGGCCTGGGTGGAGGAGGCGGCTCATCAGGATCCTGACACCTTTTGGCTTTTTTGGTCACCTGCTTGTAAATATTACGAGATGTCACTCCCAGCCACAGTACTGTTGCAAGAGTGGAATAATGGAGAATTATCCCAACCTTAAAACAAAAATAGACAACAAAAAAAGAATTAACCTCCAAATATTTCCTTTCTACTAAGTTACTACAGTAATCATTAAACTCACAACTCACCATTAAGCTGGTATTTTCAAAAGCTCAGTTCAAGAGGAAAAAACCCCCCTCTTATTTTATACAACTGTTTTTAAATGTCAAGTCACTACAGTTTTTAAAAAAATAAAGTATGTAATGCAAACCCATGCATGGAAAAACACTTTCAGATTACATATCAATCATACACTTTAGGAAACTGTATTTTACCAAAGACTTAATTTTAAATGTCCTGTGTTACAGATACTGTTCAAATTGAAACAAGTAAGGGAACAGCAAACTCATGATACTGTGATAAGTATGCAGCAGATGGCAAAATACAGACAGCCAACACTCATCAGGGATTTTAATAATGCAAAGATAAAGGAAGTATATTAGATGTTTAACCAGCCCAAACATTAATGCAGAGTCTGCTTCACAGGGGAACCTCCTCTGCCTGTACTGCCTTATTCACAGGCCAGCACTGCCATGACAGCACACGCACGTACAAGGGGTAACACTTCAGCTCCTATTAAGCTGACTACAATTGGGTTTTTTGCCAGTTTCAGTCATCGGTAAAAACACACAACTCTCAAATAGCCCATCTGTATCACAAGGTTTCTTCTGGAGGATTTCTTTCGCTAGGAAGGTAAGAACAAAGGTGTGTGTGTATGTGTGCACACACATAGGAGAAACATCAGGGATATATTTTATTGCAACACTTTGAACCGTCAACCTAATAACTCCTGTAAATTCGAAGAAAAAGTGTTATGGAATATCATGGTGAGGGATTTGAAAATTTTTTTAATCACTGGATTTAAAAAAAAAATTAAAAATGTTTCACGGACATTTTTGAAAGTAGCAACTGTTGTTATACTGTAACACTGCAACTGATTGGAGATGGCCAAATCTTAGAAAGGCAAATCATTAAAAAGGAGGAGTATCAATAAAGCTAAGGACATGTGTTTAGAGAAAACATGGGGGCTAGAAACATTTCCCTCCCCTCCCCTTCGGTTATACTGAGCAAACAGAAATAGGTACTTAATACCTGTGAAAATCAGATTTCACATGGCCTGTAAAGGCCACATACAGGCCTATAAAATAATTTCATAGTAAGTCAGTCTCAAAACCAGAAGTAACCAATAAAACTTAGTTTTTGTGGTAGCATTTTGGGAAAAAAAAATCTGTTGCACATTTTGCAAGGGCAGGTAGTGATAGGAGGAATGACTTTAAAGTGAAAGCCTGTTGATTTATATTAGATGTAAGAAAGTTAGTTTTTTACTATGAGGGTGGCAAAACACAGGCACAGGTTGCTCAGAGAGGTGGTACATGCCCCATCTCTGGAAATAGTGCAGGTCAGGTTGGATGGGGCTCTGAGCAATCTGATCTAATTGAAGATGCCCCTCTTTATTGCAAGGGTGTTGGACTAGATGACCTAAAAGCAAAACATTAATTTTTTGTCCAAATTTTACATTTTGATGAATGCCTATACAGCATTACAGTTCTGTAGGGCGCAAGGGGGCCATATTCATATACAGGAGTACAAAACCAGTAACTAATTATTACTTACTGCTTGGCAAATGCTGGCATTCCTGGTCTGAGTTATGCCTCCAATAAACACCACACATGTCAGGAAAATATGAAAGCTCAAGTTAACTAACATATGCCAGCTTTTAACACTGATCCTGATCACGCTGTTAAAAGAAACAAATTAGACAATATAAAGCACAGCTACATTACTGTTTTCAGAAACTAGCAAGATATTCTTGTGATAAATGACATATAATTCCTGTTAATGATTGTTTGACTACCATATATTTTCTAATCAAATATGATCTCTGGACTTTATCACAAGAAATTAAAACACCCTCTCATTGCCAGCTTTATACATCTATTTGGGGCCTGATTTAAAAATTTTAGGATTCAAGCTTTCACATCAACAGAAATGTAAAAGGCTGAACAGTTTGTTAAATTCTACCATTATTCTTGAATGGCCTCTTCCTTCATCATGAAGCAAAATGAAGAATTAAAGGAGAGACATGGTTATGAGAGCTAAATTATCATACTCAAGAAAGATGAAATAGCTACTTGCGTAACTGTTAGGTTGCATCAACAAATTTTATAGGGAAAAAACACTGAAAGCATATTATTATATCATACTCTAATAAAATAGAAAAGGTAGTCCTAAGCATGATGAAACTAATTTTCTTAGTCTGGTAATTCTGATTCCTACCTGTGATGGTACATGTAACTGACCATGATCATCAACAGGCACATCAGCAAAACCATGGCAGTGGCATAAATTACTGGGTGCAGAAGATCAGCTGGCTGTGTATATAACTCAGCTCCAGTCAAGTCCTGACAACAAAAACAAAAATAGCATTAGTCCTCTGTATCTATTTTTTGGGGGTGGGGGAATGACAAAGGGAACACAAGAAGTAACAGACACCTTCCAGATGAAATGTCTTCCTTCCCTTCTTACCCATCCCAAAACAACTCTCCAATTATTTATTTGTTATTTCTGGGTTTCTTCTGCTATTATCTGCTATTCTGACTGACCTTTATAAATGCAGTCACAATTCTTATAGAACAGTTCAACTTCATATATTCTTGAAGATACACAGAAGTCAGAACTTATAGAAACACACCATTTTCTTCATCTTAAAATACCTGTATGTACAGATGTGGAATAACTCTGTGTTTCAGTTGTAATTATCTTCTTTAACAACCCAAAGAACATTACAGAAAGTGCCCTCAGCAAGTCTGTAGATGATGTTACAGACTGGGGGGACCGATCAACAGATTGGAGGATAATCAGAGGGATGTTGGTTAGACAGAGAAATGGGTTGATAAAACATCATGAAATTTAGGAAAGGAAAACGTTAAGAGATCTGCATCTGGGATGGAATAACTCCATGCACATAAAAGTAGAGGCTGGACATTGGACTGATGAGAAAACAGCCTGAGTTAGAGGTAGACAAAAGCTGACCACAAGTCAGCAGTGTCACCCGTAGCCCAAGGCCACACTTTGCTGTGTGAGCAGATCCTTCCCTTCTGCTGAGCAACGAGAGACCACCCTGCAGAACTGTCAATCTGAGGCTCCCCAGCACAAGAAAGACTGACATTCTGGATGGAGCAAGCCTAACAGATCACCAGGATGATTAGCAGGCTGAAGCATACAATGTCTGAGGCTGAAGAAGATGTCTTTTATATTTAAGAAGAAAAGGAAGAGGGGAGAAATCTCATTATTATATTGGACTACCTACTGGGATGGTATAAGGAAGACCAAGTCAAGCTCTTTCAAACTCTTCTTGGAGCCAAAACCATCCACTGATTCAAGGAAACTGACAATATCGGCAACATGGAAAATTCTGATTAGATACAGGAGAAAAATTCTGAAGTGGTCACATACTGCCCAGGGAGACTGTGTCCCTGGAGATACTCAAAGCTTGACTGAGTATGACCTGGAGCAGTAAGATTTGACTTTGAAGGCAGTCAAACTTTGAGCAGGTTGACTGGACCAAATGGCACCAGATGTTCCTACCAGACTGTTACTCTATGTTTACTGTTTGACCAGAATAGATAGTTGATAACTCTAGGAGAATTCAATAGCTCTATAGCATCAATTAAATTTTCTGAATCCACCCTGGAACAACATTTTTATTTACTCAAAAGAAGAAATAATTCTGTTTGGAAGCAGTTACAATTTACTAGAGTTCCAGGAGGGGGGAAGGGACACACACATGACATGACAACTCAAAAGGAACTGTAGTTACTTCCAGCATAAAATACAGTAAATTTACTTAACTATGGTTAGTTTAAAAAGTCTATTAAAAATAATTTTTTGGAATGGACAGGATACAGGAAAGTCTCTCCCCTATAATTCTGAGTGAGTCACTCTTAAATCTCTGGAGCTGGCAAAGCTCAAAACTGTCCTGGGGAAAAGGAGAAAAAAAAACTTGGCATTCAGAAAAAACAGTAAAAGATTAGGAGGAAGTTTCAGTCTGTTTTGAGAAAAATCCTTGATATTTTTAAGATTAAGATGGGTAATCTGATTTCATGGACAGGAAAAGTTTTTGAATTGAGGTTTACAATTAAATTACAGTCAACAGTCTCTTCACCATACCTTCAATTGTTCTTTCATCAGAATATAAATTCGTTATTCCTAACTAACTCAACAACCTCATTTCAAACTAATTTAATCAGGTTGTCAGTTTGATTCTTATCTATTTGGTTTTCTTTGGCACCTGGAAAAGGATCATAAGATATTATGCCTCAGGCAGCCAGTATCATTGATTTCAACACTACCCGTGGCCGGGTTGTTATGCAGCTGGGGATCCCTGGGAACTCGCTGCTGTTTAAAAGCATGAGCAAATGTTCTGTCACACCCGGCCCATGAGTACCAGGCAACAGAAACTGTAGGACAATTCTGGTTGCTGCTTCCAGACTGGGGTCAGGTTACAAGATGTCATGTATGTACTGGTGCAAATTTCAAAAACAAGAGCTACAAAACTGCAATATTTACAATAATCTTCTAAAACATCTGAGAAAACTCAATATGCCTTGCCTAGATAGCCAAGGCCTTGACCAAATAACCAACGGAATAAGTCAATGGAATTCTTATGCGTTGCACTGACATTTTTCATCAGACCTAGTAGAAGGAGTGACAGGAGCTAATAATGTTGTTTCTGAGCTAAACTGATCCTAAATAGTTATTAAGTAAAAAAGAATGACAATACAATAACAGCAGAGATGGCATTAAGAATACTGGGGGGTTCACAGTCAATTAGCAGAACTCCTGTTTCTTCTCAACCACTGTTGCTGTTTTTTTTTCCTCTGTTCAGCCTGTAATAATGAATTTTAAGCTGAGCCTCCTGCTTATCTCTTCTATTATTAAACAGTGGTGAAGATAATTCCAAATAGATACAAAGTTTTACAACTGCATCTGCCTAAACCACTAGATCAGAAAACCAGGCACTCAGTGATGTGTTTCCTTATCAGAGGACTTTACATTATGTTCTGAAATGTATGAAGAGGGTCAGTACACCACAAATTACTTTCTTCTACACATATATGTACTAAAGTAAAGTAGATTAAAATAGAGTGAAATAGCTCTGGTTAAGTCATTCACCATCCAGCCAGGATGATGAACCACCATGTTCAGGTCCCTCCTGCCACTGCTGTTTCATGTATTCGATGTTAATGACAACTGCTGGATTGAAGAGCAAACTTCTAAAACTGAACCCAAAAGAACTTCCTCTGAGCCTAAGACCAGAACCCAGACTTTCGCAACATGATGGGAGTCTAGAAGTGAAATAAGACTATTTATGGCTTTTTTGGTTAATACATGGACAGGCATTATGAAAACCTTTTTTAGCAGCCATTTAGATATCCAGAGTTTCTGCAGTGTATTATCTGTGTGCAAAGAACATCCGTCAGATGAGTGTTATTCTGTGCCCCTCCACCTACCCCCTTCTCTCCAGTCTGTACAGCCTAACATTTTGGAAAGTAGCTAAACATGTAAGGAATACCAGTTTTGAGCAAGTATACAACGAGAGCTACTGAAAGAAAGGAAGAAAACTGCCCCTTTCTCTAACTTCCTTGATTTCTGACTGTCAACAGTTCTCTCTATAATTCACAAGAAGACATTCATACAATCTTACCATGTATTAATTCAGAAATAGTCTTTATGGATGCAGATTGAACATGCTTTTCATTTTTCTTCCTCCAGGTGACAGTGATGTGACCAATTTAAAGCATAATGTCTCTTTACATGCATATTACACATAAAAATGAAGTTTCATTTTATTTTAGAAAATGCTGTTAAATTTTAGGAAAGGATTATATATTTTAAAAATATCAAAGAAAGGAACTATATGACTGTAGATGTTTAAAGTAATTTAAAACAGTATCCTCAAAGGTAAAGTGAAAAGTTGCTCTGTTTGAGGTCTTTTAAAAAGCTTGTCATGTAAATCAATTTTATTTATGTTTAGCTTGGTAATTACCATTTAATTCTCTTCAGAGGAAGGTTTTTGAAAATTTGCATTGCTAAAGGAAAATATCAACTTCTAATCCACTGATCATCATAAAGGAGTCCTCTTTCTTCCATATATGATTACATAAAAACATCTATTTAATTCCACATAGAACACATTAACTACCAAAAAACCCATACCAAATTTACATTTAACAATATTTCCTAAACCTCGTAGTATTTTGCTTAGCTTCCTACCAGGCCACCCTAATTATGCATCAGATTTTATCATTTAGCATCTGTGGTAATTTCTGATAAGCAGGGCAGCAGTCACCATCTATAAAAGAGGAAGCTTCCCAGGCCAAATTCTGAAATTAAGAATTCTGAGAACAAAGAGAACTCTGAGACAAAGAGTAAGTTCAGCTTCACAGCTAAGGAGCATTAAAAGAAAGTGTCTCTTCTATCACCATATTTCATAACTGGTTAACCATTTTATTGATACCAATATGCTTAGACTAGATTTTACATACTATTTTTCAGCAGTATTTCAAAAATATTTTTCATAGTTACTAAGTGTTTTGGTTTTCTTCTGTTTTCACTGATGTCTTCTGGTAACAAACCTACATACTAGTGAATGAACAGTTAATTTGGAATGAAATAGCTGTCTTTGATTTGGATCACAGAAAAAAATACCTGGGAAAACATTCCTGCTCAACTGACAAAGTCAACAAATCTAATCTAACACAAGGAAAATCGTTTAAAATAAAGAGCAGTAACAGTTGAAGAAAACCTGTCATTATTAGACTGAAGTTCATAAAAGCCAATTTGATTAAGTAACTCATTAAAATGTCTTCCTATAATATAGTACTTTGCATATGAAAATTCTTTTGTTTCTAGTATATCCAGTTGATTATTAATTATTTATTATCCAATTAATTACACTTTGATAGATTTCCACTTAAACCTCATCTTACCTCAACATTTACATCAACAACAGCAAAAACTAAAGACATATTTATTATGTCTAGTTTTATGTGAAATGGAGTGTGGGAATGCTTGTTTTCCTTAGCACAAGAAAAAAACCAAACAGAATTGTATCTTGAAACATTTTTAAGTTCCAGAAAGAAACTTAATTTGTAAGTGTCATACCATTAAAACAGCATAGTTGCTGAGGGAGTGGCACTGAATGGTGGTAATATTTTCATCGGACAGAAGGATGCGACAACCATCGGATTTCCATCCCCCTTGTCCGTTCAGGAGATCGAAGTCCCACTGAGCTGCAACAGCATCTGCTCCATGTGCGATGCGCCGCAGTGTCACATTGATAGGAACGCGGTGACTGGCTACGTTTAAGCCATCTGTTACAAAGGAAATGGATTTGCACATAAATTTCTCATCATGTAACACATTAGATGCTAAAACCTTCTACTGGATACACACTAATCAAAACAATGGAGTCAAAAATGTTTCCTAAAGATCATAAAAAAGTAATAATAAAAACAAACCTATCTTGGTAAGAATAACTGGAGTTACAACTGTACGACGTTTCCCATCGTCAGCCAGATTTGTTGAGTTTCCTGTTGCTGGGAAAAGCTTTCCATTGCGAAATGCAATAAGCTGAAGCTTGTAGACAGATTCATCTGCTGGTCTGATTTCTCTTTTTTGTTTTTGGGTGAAAAGGGAAGCTGGCAACTGGATAGAAGCCTCTACAATTGTGTTCTAGAAACAAACAGATTTTTAAAGTTCTAAAGAGAAAATTGTATTCTTTACAGAGATTAGATTAGCAACTCTTCTACATGTACAGTGTCAGAGATGAATGCATTTAGCAGACTATGTATCGTGACCAACCTATTTGACAATGTTTCCAAGTAATCCAGGATAAAATAGCTTAATCAGGTTATTGAAGTCCTAAAACTTTTTTAAAAGAAAAAAAAAGTTAAGATTCTGCAGTTACCTTACTTGTTACAGAGAGCAAAGTTAAAATTGGTATAAGTAAAGTATTACAAGAGCTTTTCCAGATTAGACTATTAGGAACTAGAAGCAGCAACCAACACAAGCAGACAGAGAGAAATGCTGCAATTGTGCACTAGTACCATTCAAAACAAAATGCTATGTACAAACAGGATGGTTTTACTTGTATATAAATAATACTTGAGTGAGAAGCATGCATATAATTTCATAGAATTACCTAAGTATAAATTTTAATATATGTCCTGCAGTGACATTCAAGCAAATTAAGTGCTAAAACCAAACTGCTGAAAAAATACTTTTATGGAATACGAGGAAGTGTTTCCACTTAATACACACCCACATACAGATATAATATATGCATGTGTGTGTATACACACGCACACACAAAATTAACCTCTCAGGTTCATCTTCTATTTCATCTTTAATTACAGTATTACTCTGAGCAGAGTATTTCATATTTTTAAGGAGACTGCTAATATCTGATTTAATATGTACTTAAGGTGAAAATGCAGAAAAATAAAGATGTATAATTACAAACTAGGAAGCGTCTCCATTTCAATACTTATGAAAAGGTCTGAAAGGATCTTTCTACTTAAGAAGTTACAATGAAGAAAACCGCATCTATTTATTAAAAGTTGTGTCCATTAAAACAACTATCTTATAATCAAGCTTTATTATCCTTTATGCCTTTAATTCTTCTCACAGTCATTTTGGAGTACACAAAAATGCTAATTTAACCCTAGAAATTAATAACAATAAACTTGCTTGCCAAATTATTAATATATATTATTACAAAGTCAGTAGAGAAAATAAGAGCATGCCACCTTTAAAGCCAGACTTGACAGTGTATTTGAAACGTTGCACTTAAAGCTCAATTGTTTATCTAGGTTTCCATCTGGATCTCTTCTCCCATAATCACTGAGTCCTGTACGGTCTGATGTAGCCACTTTCTGAAATACGGTGCAAGTCATCCCAGTGAAACCAGCAGCCTTTATTACGTAGGCCTCAAGAGCGATATTTGGAGAATACTGTGACGACAAAAATCAAACATGAAATGATTTTACACATTAAAACAGGATTTATTATCCTATTAGACAGGATAATAAATAATCTTTAGGGGATTCTCTGCCTTCACAGAAAAACACATCCACAAACCGTTTCAGTTTATCTGGCAGGTATAAATCTTTTGAGAGTACTGTTCTTCTCCCTACAGAAATAGTAGGCATTTCAGATAAATGCCAGCATCTATTAAGAAAAATAAAAAGCTATTCAAACTCAAGAGTGAGCAAAACCTCTTCTAAATAAACAAATAAATTCATACTTACAGTAGAATAAACTTGAGCTCCATTTGCAAGCCGATACATAGCAATTTTCTGTAGACACTGTACAATTCTGGTGCAAGCCTTGGCTTCCCTTTGTGCCATCCACAGAACACGTTCATCAGCCAACATAATATTGCTTGCTATGTCCACCATGACGTCGCCAAGCTAACATGGAAGAGAAGTACAACTCTTTTATAGGTATGAAAACATTCAACAGGTGGGTCATCATCAGAAAACACAAAGTGACTTGGCAGCACAAAAAGCAGGAAACTGGTTGCTCCCGTTTCAATCACCTCGTCATGTTGAGATACCAGAGTACTTCAACTCAGACATTTACCCCCGTTGAAGAAAGATGTTATGCCAATATAATATGCCTGTTTATATTGTACTTAGGAAAAAACCCATGATAAATATTTTATTAAAAGGAAGGGGTGCAATACTCCACTTTCTACTGTACTAATTGCTTAAGAGGACTATTTACAATCAACTTGAAAACTAAACTAAACTATAAATCAACAATAATACAGTTTGCATGTATGATAGAAGATAATAAGAAAATAGTAAAACAGGCAAAAATTAGCATACAACCCTTCTGTTTTGCTTCCTTTTGGCAAGTCAAACTTTTTTTATTGCTTTCTTGCTTGCTGTCAAATTTGCATGACCTGTTTTAGGTCACAGGTTTACACAAGAGAGACAGCAAATACCCACAGGTACCAGTGCTGCTTTCAAACCACCAATTACATTGTTTTAAGTTCACAGTCCTCACCCCGCCTTCTGTATGAAAAACAAATACAAACTATAAAGGGAACTTATTTATTTAGGCCACTCTACCAAAATTAATGAGCACCTACATTGACAACTTTGACCTACACCAGATTTTCACAACATTTAAAGAGTGACAAATACTGGACCAAAAACAAAGGTGAGTATAATTTTTAGTTGAATTGACTGCAATGCAATTCACAGTGCCTAAATTTAGGGACTGGAATTTTCTGCTTGAAGAAAGACAGGGTGAGGAAGATATCTCCTTTACTGTCCAGGCTTCCCAAATTTTTTTCAGATTATTACCTCTAAGAAGAGAACACATAATTTGCTCTTCTAAAAAATATTTATATTTAAAGGCAAGAATTGGAATATAAAAATATTTATTATTTTGAGAACTGGCTCTCTTAGGAACAGAACTCATAATCAGTAAAACTTCTTAATAACTAACACAGAGCCTTAAGTAGCATTTGCAGGCTGTAGTCCTTTCATTAAATCTTCAACAACAAAGTTAAAGTAATTGAAGGTGTTTATCATGACTTATTACGATTTGAGAAATGGTAACAAGTTTTACACATCAACAAATGGTGATTTTAGAATAAACCAGCAGTGTTAATATCCTCAACCTGCAGAATTCAAGTTGCTTCATACTTTTAAAATATACTACACATTATTCTTTCTCCTGCTTATCGAGGTATGAACAAGTTTTTCCAGCTGTATTCTAATTTAAGACAATCTGCTAAGAACTTTCTGAACATTTGTCCTGTTTCTTCTGCTTTCAAAGAGCTATTAAATGAACCTGTTTATTTATTGTACTAATCTTTCAGAATAGCCACTTTAGCACAAACTAAGGAATGAGTAAGAAGATGGTGTAAAAGTGAATGAATATGAGTAACAGTGTCAAGAACAAGTTTGTAGAGTAATAACCTGATAAGAAATCAGCCTTATTAATAGCTACTAAAATTTTTACATGAAATTATACGCATGTTCCTTAAATATACCAGCAAATCACAGTCTGGCTTCAAATCAAACCCATTGAGAAAAAACCCCATTGTCTAAGATGAAAATCCTCCAAGGAGTTCTGCAAAGGATGTAGAACCAGCATTTATGGTTTGCTGGGGGATGGATGGGGAAAATTTGGCTTTTTTTTTTTTTTTTCCACAAGTTTAAACTCGAGGCATTGCGGTCTCCAACTTCCCAACATGCACTGTACAGTGAGATCAATATAACCTCTGTTCAGCAGTGAAACAGAGAGTTTCTACCCACTGCTGGGACTTTTCAGCTACTTGCATTTTTCTCCCCAACAATGAGCGTTCTCTAAGATTTTGTTTTAATGTCTTATGTTACATCCTGCAAGACAGAGGAGTACTGAAAACCTTAGAGATACGGCTCAATATTGAATAAAGACAGCCTATCATGGTGGAAGGGGAGAAGATAAGTCTTGTTTTATTCATTATTGAGAGGATCTCTGAGGTTTTCATTATTTTAGATAAGAACATACCAATGAAAACCTGTGTGACCCACTCCATATTAAATAAAAACAGACTTACTGTACCTATCTCCCTGCTCCAGTGCT
The DNA here is from genome assembly GCA_013397055.1 of Pachycephala philippinensis. Lineage (NCBI taxonomy): Eukaryota > Metazoa > Chordata > Aves > Passeriformes > Pachycephala > Pachycephala philippinensis. The sequence continues at coordinate 534,667 of VWZT01013711.1, forward strand.
GACCAGAGGTGTTACTCACATTACAGGTCCAGTGAATGCTGGATCATCTCAGCGCGAATGCAAAGTCTGTGACCATGGGTCAGCAACTTCAGGGACCTACTAAACAAACAAAAACATGGAATAGAATCTGACAATCCACTAACTCAGTGCCTGCATCTAACGTTGGGAAGATTTCACTGCTCAGAATACTTAAGGACAAACACTTTGATTATCTTTAAAGTGATGGCAAATTATCCAGTTACCTCTTTATATTTTTCAGCAAATCTTCCAAATTTCTCTATCATTTCAGCCACAAAAATAACATCCATTTTATCTGAAAAATTTGCTGCTTCAACAGTGTAAGCCAAGAGCTGTCTTGCTGTTGCCACCGCATTAGTAAGGTTGAGCGGCATCTACATAGAGAACAAACATGAGCATTTGAAAAAGTACAAGATAGAGACAACACTTCATCAATTAACAAATAAGCATTCATCCAAAGAGGAGACCAATTCCCACATGGTTCACAGTGTTTTGAGTAGCTAAGGATCACCACCTTATCTGTAAGTAAAAACATTTCCTACAAGCCAGAGAACTACTGTTTGTACTGGCAGCCAGCAACTGGGTTTTGTGCTGTTGTCCTAGAAGGGAGAGAGGCACTGCACCAAAAAAAAAGGAGAAAAACCCCCCAAAACAGTACTGTCAACTGCTTATTTTCATTTTCACCAAAGCCAAGGAATGACAACACAAAGCTCTTTAAATATAGCATTTTATAGCAAGAGAAGCCAAAACCAATTCAAATACTCCACTGCCACAGCATTCAGTCTCAATTCTGTAATTACAGGAAACATTTGGAATGGCATACACACACAAAAAAACCAAGACAGATCTCTCTACAACAAAGGTCGTGATTTCACTCCTGAAACAAACCCCATGCTGGAAAATTCTGCACTAAATAATACACAACATCAACATGCCTGAGCTAGCAGGGTCCAAAAATGGTAAATTTTACATAGTACAGTGGAAAGCTGTGCAAATGTTATCAGCTCATGTTCAGATGTTGTTTATCCATGATAATCCAAACTAGAGAGGTTCTCTCTCTCTGGTTTTTGGTGTGGAGATATCTAGTCTGCCCTACTGCATTTGTAAAGTGCTACATAAGCACAACTATGTATTTGTCCTTGCCAGTCTTAGTACTTGTACATAAATTTCAATGTGACTAATGGAAGTTAATTTTTTGTTAATATGCTAAAAATCATGCATTAAAAGTGCAAATAAAGTTCAAACTCATAACACACACTGAACAAAGTCAAATTTCAAATTCAGATACTCTGTATAATTTCTTTGAACTTTTTATCATTAATTTCTTCTCACCTAAAACTGTACCTGTTCAATACACGAACAAGAACAGTGGAATATGAATGCTCTTGTAGAATATTAAAAAGGTTTTATTTTATTTTACATGTGAACTTTTACTTGATTTGAAGTGTTTGGCAAAGCTCTGATGTTCAAAACAGCTCAACTACCTTTGTTCAAAGGCTATAAACATGCTTGTAATATGATTACATTTAACATTAGTCTCAAGGACAGAAAATTTCTGTGCAGACTACTGCTAAAAATTCCAGACCTACTACACATAAAAAGAAGGCAACTTTTGTAAGTAAAAACAACTCCCACATCCAAAACACCCTCCCTTTAAAAAAAACTAAACCTTTATTTCAGCATAGAATATCTGTGTACATGTATTTTTAAGTAGATAATAGGAAGTTACCTACTTCACACATGAAAATTATTCTTTTGCTTTTCTGAAGATGCAAGTCTGATGCTTACATTTTGAACTTCCTAACACAAAGTTGGCAATATTTTTCCACAACCTGAAAATGCTGGCTAACCAAAAGCAGTAGTAACAAGGCTTAAATTATCTAGGCTCTTGAGCAGCTGGGCTACAGTACATAGGCAGGAATGGCATTGAGTTGTCACAGGCCTTGCAAAAAAATTTGAATGCCCAGGTGAGAAAAAAGCAAACCAGCAGCATCAAAGCTCTATTTAAGCTAACACTCAACCTTTCTGTGTCCCAGAAAAGGACAAAGTGATCCTCAGCATCATCTTTCACCTTTTAACCAGTCATTAAGAAAGATGACTTTTCATTTGAGCCCTCAAACCTGTTTCATGGGATTAAGCCATGGCATGCACCTCTAGTGCTAGGAATATAAAGCAGTAAAGCAGAATAGTTAAGTCAACCTCTAAGTTTATCTTGGGCCAGAACAGCCATTCCCTTTGTTTCCTTCTCACCCCTGCCATCTTTGTTAGATCAATGCTCAGGGGTCCTTGGGGAACCAGAGCAGGGAAACAAAAAGCTATGTCTGCATTAGGAAGTACCTGAACACAGAGGGAGCAAGTCAGCAACAACTCCTCTACACAATATGCAGTACAAATCTTTTGCCTCAAACTGGAGTTAGCCCAAGCAACAGGACATCAAGATTTCACTGTGTGTATAAATCTAAGATATCCCAAGGGGAAAATACCAGTTTGGATCCGATTGTCCCACTTGGGGGCTGAGGTGCTTCAGATCGGTAGCGTGAAGTTTTCCCTAAAAGAATGTGAGATGAACTGAAACACTCCAAACCCACACAACATGGAGAAATCCTACCCAGACAAGCACCACAGCCCCATGTTAAACACAAGTGGTGCTACCAACACCATCAACTCCAGTGACCAAGCATTATTATTAAAAGACAAACAAAAAACCAACCACCAAACAAACTCCAAAACACCACACCAAAAACAATCTCATATTTCCATAGTTTCACCCATTGCATCCATACTAGTGATCTGACCGCACACGTTCGAAAACAAGCTTAAACCAGAAATTCAGAGCTTTATGGAGTAATTTACAACACAGCACGTATACAGACAAGGTTGGGTACATCACTGCAGAACAGTGTTAGTGGAAGTGTGCATTAAATAGATGAACCTCAAAAGGAACTTGGAGCTGAAAATTGTTGTTTCATAGATGCAATTTAAATTCCAGAATACTCTCTTGGATCCTGGTAAGTGCTACATTAAAGAAGGATAGTTAATACTTACTACTTTCACTAGTGAACTCCTGTCAATCACACCAAATCTATCCAAGGTTTACAGCAACAAAGGCAGAGCTGAGTTTGACTACTCTCTCTTATTATAATGAAAGGAGCTGTTCTCCATTACAGATTAAGCCTGCCTTGTTTCTTTACAGCATGTGGGTGGGGCAGGGCATCCAGTTAACAAAAATAATCATGACAAGCCACTCTCTTATGCTTTAGACAAGTACAAAGAATGAAATATTCTTTGCACTTTCAACCTAGGGGCACTCAAAACAGATACTCAACCAAACTTTTAACCTAAACCTACAAGTTCCAGTATTGTACTCAGAGGCATGTGTCTATGATAACCTATCTAGGCCACCAGTTTTTCCAGCTTAAAAAAGACGAAGGCTCTTCTGATTTTTTATTTTCATTAATTAGATTTTCATAATTTGATTTTACAGAAATGCACAAATTACCTGATTGAACATAAAAAGAACTCGAGTCACATCATTTGCATACTGGCACCTGGAGTAGTCCTCGTCTGCCCAGTACCCTCCCCTGTCGCATCTGCGCCAGGCTCTTCTCTCATCTTGTGAGTTGCCAGGGTATATCCCACTGCCAGCAGAATAACGTGTACACAGCAGGTATGCAGTGATGCCTGCCAATGTTCTGGGCCACCTGGGGAGTCAAAAGGAAAAAAACCCCTCACATTTAGACAAATTTACATGACAAGTAAATAAAAGGATTAAGCACTACAACATGAAATAAAGAGACACTCAAAACTAAGCATCTCAAAACTATTTAAAGGGCCACCTTGGCTCATCTTCAGTATTTTCAAGCTGTTCATATTTGTGTCTATTAACAAAATGAGTTCTAATGCTAGCATGCTTTTTTTTTAATTCTTTCATGAGGTTTCAGGTGGAGAGAAGAAGGTGCTTATAAAATAACTGAAACTAGTTTACAATTTTTCGATAGAAAACCTTGCCTGCTACATGAAAAATTCCGTTAACACTATAAAAACAAGTTGATACTCGCTTTCTGCTTGTCCTCTACACATGATTCAATATAACTTCCGAACATTTGCATTCATATTCGTACCAAACTGCAGATATAAACAGAAGACTACATTTCCAGTATTCAAGGAACATTAGAAGCAGTAGTACAACCATTCTGACCAGTTTTGCAAACAAAATACCAAATAGAAATTAATGGGAAAAACATCATTCATAATGTCAAGAAAGGAGAAAAGAATTCCTTTCACTCAAGGTACGTGAAACTATGCCCTTCTTTAAGAAAACTCCTAATGTTCTCTCCAGTTTCTCCTCTAATTTTACTACATATTTTATCTGTAAAACAAACACAGATGAAAAAATTAAAAATACAGAAAATAAACTGCAATACATCTTTAATGCACTGATCAATCACTAGAGCAGAACTGATTCAAGAAAAAAACATAAGAACAGAAGGAAACCATGCCTGAATTAAGATGCAATGCTGAGCAGACAGAAGGGACAAGGACAAGGAATGGCAGCCAGTCTGCCTGTCTCTGCTTCTGTCTCTCTATCCTGTAATATGCATAAGCACTATTTTATCATTCAGAGCACTAATTCTTAAATTTTAGAACTAAAAAGCATACATACCTAAATTGCAGAATGCTAAGTATCTCAAATTTAACAATCCAACATGTAAGGTTTAACTAAAACTGAGAGCAAGTGAGCTTCACTGGATCATTCCAGGCTTTCTGTACCATCATTATGTCAAGCTCCTTTAGCAGTCTTAAAGCTAACACAGTTTTTCTAAATTTTAACTATTTCAAAGGGTCTTGTACAAAGCAGTTTTGTCCAAAAATTGGAACTGGTAGAACAAAAAATTTTGGTGGACTACACTGTGATTTAAAGTTTGCTTTTATATCCGGACTGCATTTTAGTAAATAGCCATTTATTCACTACTATCATCTAAATTAAGAAATGCTAAGAACATATCAATATGTGAAAAAAGAAAAAATCTGTGTTTGCAGGAGGATGAAGTAAACACCTTGAAGGAGGTTCCATTTCCAGGAATTCAAAAATTTAAGTAATATTGCCAACACAGAGAAACTGAAGAAGTCAGCACCATTTTCCCTCCTTATTCATCAGTTAAGTAACTCCTCTTACTGAAGATGCTAGTATTTATCACAGTTCTTCCAGAGCGAAGAGAATTAACTCCAGGAATGGACCAAGCCAAAAGGCTACACTTCTCAATTATATTAAGTGATAGAAGATATTAACCTTTTAGGGTGTACTGGAAGTCTTCTCTATCTTAAATTCCCATTTATTCTCAATCAGTTCCAACAGATCAATTGTAACATACTCAGTAATGGAAGAAAGATACTTAGTTCAGGCCATTTTTACCACTACTTAAGTTTGGGCAAGAAGCAACAAAAAGATAGTTGCTGGTGGCATCCCTATATTGCAGAGGTCATTGCAACAACCATAAAAGAATTCTGCATCAGTAAGAGAACTAACGGAAAAGACTAGATGAGAAATAAAACAAACTAAACTAGGAAACAAGGCCTTAAATTTAACTACCTTTTATAACAGCTTTGGCATTACAGATCAGTTCTCTATACTGTAGTGACATAATTTCATTATGAAATGGAGACTTGTTATTATGACCATCACCAGAGTATCTGAATACTAGAAAGTGACAGAAGATTATCTGGGTATCCAGCAGAGCTTTATCCAGCCCAGCAAATATGCATTCACATACACTCAGAGCCTCAGGAGCCACTTCAAGTAATTAAGAGAAGTGTCACCATCAACCAATACCAGAAAGGAAAACTTATACCAGATCTGGTATCTTTGGAGGTAGTTAGAAGAAAGAAGAAAAGAATTTAAAAGTAATTAGCACAGATTTTAAATGCCTGGAATCATACTGAGGTATTTCAGAGAATATAAATTAATTAAAAGAACAGGTATAGATTCTGCAATGGTAACATAAGTTTCTTACCATCTTTTTAACTGTAAAGAAGAAGGCAAAAAAAAGGACAAAAATCTTCCTCAGAAAAAAATAGTACAGCATTGTTGTGAATTGCCACAATTCCAGTAGTAACCTCAGTGCAATGTTACATGAACCTCAGTAAGCTAACAAAGCATCAGACTGCATCGTGTCTGGCCAACTCTGCTCATGGAAGCAGCAAGTTATGCATCTGCTGGGAAGGGAGGGAGGGACGCCAGGATACAATACATGTACACTTATCCAAGTCTCTGAAATGCCAGAAGGGACAAATTGAAATAAACTCTGATTCAACACAGACTGGAAAAACAAGTACTAAGATGAAATACTTCTGTGCTCCCAATTTTCATGTATTTATAATAAGCCTTCACAGAATGAAGCCAAAAGGAAAACAGGCAGATGAGGACAACTAATAAATCAGCTGGCACAGCTGTTAGAAGACATGCAGGCCCACAAATACCTTGCATAATACACCCAAACCTCCACTTCTAGAATGCAGAGTCAGGTTTCCAGAAACACTGCCACCGAAGTACCAAAACATCATTTCCAAAACCATTTATCAATGCTGAAATTTTTATATTAAGTTTCCACATCAAAGATGCCACTTCGAAAGGGGTATTTGTCTCTGTCTTTACAGAGAGTTTTCCAGAAGTTGTATTTTTTCAAAGCACTTTCAGTAAAAGTGTGGTCAGCTCAGTTTTTACTGAATGTATCACCTTACAGACTGAGTACCACATGGCCTTGGAATAATTTAAATTCTGTGGTCCTGACAGAGGTTATATGACACAACCTCCAAGACAAATATTTTTACTGAAATACGGCACATGCTGTTCTCTTTCTCGCTATTCGCATCTAGTGCTAAAGAACTAGACAAAGAGAAAACAGAGTTTCTCTCTGGTTTCTCAGACTAGGACTCAAATGTAAAACAAGTTTTTCAGGAGAGGTTTAATTACTACACTTTTAAACAAGTATTATTTCTAAGCTATACATATGTATATCTTCCAGAACTTCCGTAGCCATCAAACAGCAAAAAGGTGAGCATTTCAGTGTTTAACACTACCTCAAAGGTTATTAGATTATCACAAGGTTATTTGCCTTTTCTCCCTCTTCTTATCTCCACTTTCCCTATTTTTATTACCCCTCTCTTTCATTATTGTCCTTTTATTGTCCCTGAGTTTACTTTACATTCATCTCCCTACACAGCATTTTATCATCTTTTGCCATGATCTTCTCAAAAGAATACAAGCAATGCCAGGTAGTCTTATAGTCTATGCTACCACTGGAACAAAGTTAGATATGTACAGAAACATTTTACTGTTAGAAGTAATGTATTATTTGTATAGTGATTTAGAAAGCTTTCTACTAAACCAGACACAAAAAGTGGGCAATTTAAAACTCAGCATCTTTGTGCCATAATCACACATCAGAAAAACAATACAAATGCTCAGTACTATGAAGAGAAACGCTTTTGAGCAACAGTGTCCCTTATCTTCTTTCCTCTCCCACGCACAAAACCCCTTGTGTAGGTACAAGTTTCTTTGCAGCCCAGTGGTGAATGAGATAGGGGAAATGATTTTAGCTTTAACTACATTCGCATTATTCCCTAGTTTTGCTAAATGAATGTTAAGTTGTACCACTCTCAGTCAAGAACTGTTTTCTCCCAGTACCTATATGACATGAGCTAAAGAGGCATTCTCCAGTTCCCATGAAGCCAGAGAGGACATCCTTCCAGCAGGGCTCAAAAGGTGATTAATGACATTAAATTCTTACGATGCAAACAAAAGCCATATAAGTTTGACTGCATTCTTAATTTCTTCTGAGTCTAAGCTTGAGTATCTTTCACAGTTTACCCAACTGCTAGCAGAAGTGCAAATTTGGGCTGTATTAACACTTATTTCATTACTCTGTATAATTACGTGCTCAAAATTTATCACATATACATGAGTGTAGACAGCTGTGTGGGAAAATATGGTTCATTTATGTTTAAGCACTTTAATTTCATTTCAGCGGAAAAGGAAAAGGCAGGCCATGAGACTATAAAAGTATCCTTTCTTTCATACATATTAATTCTGTTTTGAAAGCACTCATTTCTTTAAACGAACAGTAACTTTCAGTTACAATGAGTTTTTATATCATGATTTCATTAGCTTACAGATAGTCCAGTCTTTTTGTACTATATCTTAGTAATTCTCTAAATTCAGCATGATAATTACAGTTTTAAAATGTTACACCCAATGAGTAACAGTTTTCAAAAAGATAATTCTTATATTTAAGAAAGAATTCTATCAATTACCAGCATAAAATTATCTTAAACACAACAGTTATTTACTGAAGCAGAAGTATTTTAACATGCAAACTGTATTTTCAATTTAATCATTAATTGTAAAATACTCAGGGATATTATCTGAGTAAGACTTAGAATATTTAAATTAAAGAAAATAGATTCCATGATGAAGGTTTTGCCCAACCTTTACAAACTATGCTGAACTAATACTGAGCCAAAGACACTGAAGACAAACACCTCATTCGTTACTCTTTGCTATTCCATCTCTGCAGGGATAAAAATCTAGATGCCAGTTTTGAAACACCTTCTAAGCTAAAATGACTAACCAGTTCCAACTAAAAAAACTATAAAATCAGATTCACCTAGGATCATTTACAGCCATCTGCTCAGAACCATTTTCTCACTAGTCAAAGCCTTATTTCCATATGCTCTCAAAGGTGAAAAATTACTCTTTATTATTACTCTATCCAAGCTACAAGTGGAAGTCTGTTATAGTAAACCCAGACACAGTGAACTTTTTGATAAGCTGAACATTTCCTGAAATCTTATTTCTTTCTACTGAATTCCAGAGGGGGTAAATCCTATTACACTGAACAGTCACTGAACAGCACAGGTTAATTTAATGGAAAACACTTTGAAATAAGCCTTTACCATCTGTTTTCACCTCTAATGGCAAATCAAAGAAGAACAATTCACACTTGTATCATAAAAAAAAAATGCATAAGTGATTTAAATAGATGTGTTCTTTGATGAATACAACCTGCATCTGTTTGACTTTCTTCACCTTTTATCTAAAGCAGGAAGTTCTCTTTTTCTAATGTAATGCTTATCCCTGCAGTTGAAACCACCACAGTGTAAAAAGAGGACATGCACAAAGTTACTTAAATAAATAATTCCTTACAATGTGAAAGTTAAGGTCTTCAGTAATTCTAAATTGCCTCTGTGCAGCAAGTGATCTCAACACTAGTTCCCTTACTAATAGTTCCTCATACTCACCCTTCTCAAACTGTCCAAGTGATGACCATAAAGGAGATCAGCTTGGAACTAATGCTCTCAGCCAGGACTTCAAGTGAATTTTTGCTACAGCTGGAGATCTTCTGCAACTGAAAGCTTGTTTTTCTGTCCCCCTAAAAACTAGGTCCCTGCAATATGGTTTAACTCAGTTTTCATTTCTTAATATAAAAGATACATGGTCTTAGATTAGCTGTATACAAAGAAGACAACTTTAAAAACTCTAATGCACACAGGGAAAGGCAAAGTTTCTAACTGTAAACAAAAGACCAAGCAGAAGATCAGCACAGCCAAGCAGCATAAGGAAAGTGAAATGAGTGGATAAAAGCAGTTTATACAACATTAAGAAACCCTATACACCATAGTGAACACAATGCTATTGCAGACACTAATTCTCAGTAGGAACTACGGCAGGGAGGTAAAACACAGAGTAGTCATAAAGGGAATTACCTTACATATAGAGAATCTATACAGAAGCTATCTGTTACAGCTGGCACCTCCAGGAGTAACGTGTTGTTAGAGTGACCAGCAGCAGAAAGATCAGAAAAGGGAAAACAGGTGAAGAGATAAGAACAAAAGATAAAATACTCTGCAACAACCCAACACAATGGAATATCACAGCTACCACTACAGTCCCAAAAATCATTAAAAGGAAGCAGAACCATTCATATTGTTTACTCTAATGCTCACAGGGGGAAAAAAGAGGCAAACTATATTGCATATTTCTTATATAGTGATTTCATCATATAGGAGCAGAAGGCTTTTAAAAAGAGAATGATACCTGGCAGAAATCCCCCTGTCAGTATGTGGTCTAACTTGATCTTAGAGGTAATCTACAGAAGTTTAACTATTCCAATAATTTCATTTACATATTTCAAATATCATAGCTTAGTTTTAATATCTTTCAAGGATGTGTTACCAGGCTCAAAGTTTAACATTCCATAGTATAATTTAATGCACTTCTGTCAACACACAGTAATTTAGAACAGTTAAAAATCTATTACACACCATTTACAGGCAAACATCCACATAGGCACCTCTAAAGCATAAAATCTTAGAAGCTAAATTAAACGGACTTTTCTTGACTCTGAAAAAAACCCTGAGGTTACTAACCTGAAATCCCCTTTATTGTTCACAACCCTCTCTGGAGGGCAGTACTGTGCAGAACTTTCTAACACCACAATGTCCACTGTCCTTGTGTTATTCCCACGTCTGGTTTGTACGTGACAACCCCAGTTTCCTGTGGAGCCAGCCTGAATGTTTGAGATTGTCAGTGCGCTGGAAAGATAAAATAAACAAATAAAACCCAACAGTCTTGCAATAAAATTTATATAAGCTTTTACCAAAAGATGAATTAGGTACAGAAAGACAATGGAAGAAACATCAAATTACATACAGCCATGAGTGATCTTATAAAACCAGAGCTATTTACATCTCAATGTACTGTAATTAACAGAGAAGTATTTACTGTTCTTCAGGCTCTCAATTTTGCCAAGGTAGGAAACAAACAGAACAGCTTTAGGAAAAAGTCCCTAGACTTCAGAAAGAAGAGATGAGAAGTCCAAATTCCCCAAGTGTTATCACTGCTATTCAACACAAAACTTTTAGCTGTTTAGACAGGCTAAACTAAAATAAATTCCCAAATGCATAATTTGTTATAAATACCGAAGCTCTAATTTACTAATACAATTACAGGATATATAACCACTCTGTAGATGCTGAGTAAGTCAACAATCTGCTGCAGGCAGAATAAATTACACTTATAGATCTCTGCTGGAGAACAATATTAACAACTGTGGTGTGCTCAAAAGGAAGAGTAAAGAATCCATGAGTAATTTAGTTAAATGCCTTGTTTTCAATATTTTCATCATTTTAATATTCCATGAGAACAAATGTATCCTACTACAAACATATTTCAAATTAATGCATTGGGTAGAACTTGTAGAAAATTAAAACCAAACCTCAAGTTCCTCTAGCTAACCTACTATTTTAAGCATATAGGTTTGACTAACCAAATCTCTAGACCTCCTTCCTCAAACTTCATCATTAATAGGAGATGTGTGAAGACTACTTCCCTGCTAGGGATGTTTCTGTGTACACGTTCACTCAGTGAGGACATGAGGGCCTTACTAGTTATGGAAATAGTCACTAAATCAGAGCAGGAAGTAAGAAGTAGGAAATACATTTTCTCACTATGGATTCACCTTGCAATCAGTGAGCAGTTATGAATCATGTTTTTTTCAACAAAAATACCCTGGGACTCATCAGTTTCCACTATCTTCCCATCCTGATACCACAAGACTTGCATGTCTTGATCAATATATGAAGCCATACATTGGAAGGGTAGACTGTCTCCTTCAAAGACCACCTGACGATGAGATGGAGTCATATAGAAAGATGGTAATTCAAGTGGTGGTTCTAGAATTCAAGACATAAACCCACAATTAATAGCAAGAATCTGTTATATTCCTAATTTTCAAAAGAAGAGAAAAATACACTAAGTGAGTATCAATTATTTATATATTGATATAAAGTTGTATCTGGCAAGACGTATATAAAAACTACATAAAATGCATCGGATATTGAAAATACAAATTATCGTTATATTCTTTTTCAAAATGTGTATTCCTTTAATACAATATATTTCAAAATTCTTTTGCTAGCCCACGTCTAAAAGAGTGGAAAATATAAATTTGAAGGAAAAATGTATTTACGCATTTTAGTTCTTCCCAATTTTTCACTAAGACTTCAAAATCACAGTAACATGTGAGTTTTTATTTTTACAGTTGGAATAATTCCAATACAACAAAAGAAGTTAAGCAAGTTGGTCATGGTTTTGTCACAAAAAGAAGGCTAATCAAGAACAGAATCACCACGCAGGAAAGTAACTCATAAAATGAAGATCTTTTAACTTCAGAAATCTGGGGTTAAAATAATTCACATATTTCAAGTCAGATAGCTAGACCTAGGAAAGAGATTATCAGTTTCTAATTCCTCTTGTAAAATTTAGGTAAAGATCTCTGAAAAATACAGATTAGAAGGGAAAAGGAGTTTATCGAGGGAGAGAGTTACTTATCCTTTGTTTCTGCAAAATAACATCCACCCTCATCAATTTATTTATTATTTCCAAAAGCTAGCAATACTGAATCACAACTAAAGATCAGCCTTTGAAAAGGAGTCACCATTACCACTGTCATCTAAGTGCTGAATTTTAGGGAAATGAAACAAAGCAAAAAAAGTCTGTTCACTAATATTAACAGAACATGGAATGCATTAGAAAACAAGTACCAGTTGTCAGGAGTGCTTACCACAGGTGAGAAGCTCCTGTTTAACACCAGTCACTGTCTGTGACTGAAGTGACTTGGGATAGGCACATTTAGTCTCACGCACAGTAATATTTCTTTCCTTTAACCACTGATGCATCCACAGTATGTTGCAATCACAAAGAAGATAATCAGTCTGAAATTCTCTGCAACAAAACACAGGATTTTACAGTGACAAACTGCAAAACTGCAAAGTCTGAAAGCTTGACATCAACAGCTGTGCAATGCCTCTCACTGTGACAGACACAAAGACAACAAGCACTCAAAGTCTAGACTACAGTGGAGTTGCCTACCTCTACCTACTGGAAGTTATTCTAATCCTCTGCAAGCTGTACTCTGAGAAGAAAAGGACATACTCCCTGAGAAAAGGAACGTTCTCCATAAATATAAGGAATATCTAACACTGGCACATGAAAAAATTCTAGTTATTTCTTTCATGGAGAGTGCTCATGCTACTTCAGGTGTGCAGTAACAAAGAATTGCTTGAATATGCACCATCATAACCTAAGAAGACACTTCATTGCTTCACTGTAGCAATGAAATGCTTTAGCAGTAAAATTAACAGAAATAAAAATAGCTCCTCAACTATTTTTCTTTTCAGAAGTACTATTCACATAATTTTATTCTGCTTTATATGAAAATCATAAGGTTTTTAATTTACTCAGTCTTCTCTGTACTTTCAGTACTTCAGTACTTTCTCCTAAAAAGGCATACCAAATTCCCCATAGATGTTTGCTGAAGTCAGCTAAATTAAGGGATTAATTAATTTTATCTGTTCAGAAATTAATATTTTATCTGTTTGGAAACAGATAAAAATGTACCAAAATATATGGCTATGTCTACACTGGTTTTTACCTCTAGTAAAAACATTTTCTTTTTCTTTTTGCAGATGTCTAGAGGATAACACAACATCACAGGCAGAACACTTCAAACACTAAATCAACATTCCTGTGAAACCCCATTTGGTGTTTGTGCACATGAATTCCTCCAGATAGACATTATTTTAATGGCAACCATTATATCCAGGTTCTCTTGTCACATCTGTGGTGTTCTCGGACAGCAACCTTTACACAGACAATTAAAACATCAGGAACAACAACTTATGAAAAATTAAAGAGATGGAGGAGGGAAAGGAACATTCTCCTCTATAAACAAGAAATGAACTCAGTGTTAAATCCAGAAAGCAAAGCTTTTGATAAAGTCCCAGTACAGTAAGCCAACTGTCATGACCACCAGGGAAAAGCATAAGCTAACCATCATCACTTATTTTTTTTACTTACTTTCTTTCTTACGCAAGATTACAATTCATGAAACCAAGAGGGCAAAATAACATGAGGTTGAGATGTACCCACTGTTACATGTAACAAAACTATACTGTTTACAAAGGACTAAGATCTTGCTTAAAAGTATTTGTTCTCTTTGCTATAAAGGTGTAAAATGCTATTTATTTACTATAAGTTAATAAATGACACATATAGAATGAAACTTCTGGAATCCCAGATGGAAGAATAGCTTTGTTTTTTCAGAATAATGTAACAAACAGTGAGCAACTTTTGAAGGGGGTTGTATAAACACCCAAATACCCATACAGACACTTGTCATGTGCTTATTCAGATAATATTGTTATGAGGATTAAAAGTAAAAATCCAAAACTGTAGTACAAGCAAGTGTATATAAAATGGTTTTTGTTAAGAACACAAATGATCATGCAAATTAAGACTAGATGCATCAAGTACTTACAGAGACTTTAGTGAACCAAGATGATCAAATGTTCCCTGTGTAAGTGTAGAAAACAGATTTCCAGAAAGATTCCTGAGAAATAGAAGTATCATGATTTGAACTCATGCTCAGGCAACTGCCATTTGAAATAAAAAAACCCCCTCTCTTCAAGATAACTCTATGTTTAAAAGTTACAAGATACTATTATGACACTGTCATAGTTCACAAGACTGTAAGAATAATAGAGGTCTCAACAGCCTAGCCAGAATCTCCAAATAAACTGTTCTCTAATACTCTTGGCTTAGGTGAAGGATTTTAAGATTGGGAAAAAAAAGTAAATGCAGACTTTACTTTCATTTAAAGCAACAACGAGCACATGTTGAGCATAGATTTCAAGAAGCGTAAAATTAATTTTGTTGTTCACAGTGAACTGATGTGTTCCTGTTAACATGCTCTAAGAAGCATGTTCCATCTATCAGAATGATTTTTAAAATATTATCTATACCACTTTCTATATGTCAGTAAAAGCACTGTGTGCAAGAAACTAACAACCAGGGCAAAGAAATATTCCATAATCTTACCTATTATCCTCTTAGAGTAAAATAAAGGACTTCAAAACATGCAAGACAGCCAGCAAAACATACTGACACCAATGCCACAGTAGAGAAGGCATGGATATTGAAAGAGTCTATAATGCTGAAATATTTTTTTAAAGAAAGTATTTTGTACAGTCTGCTAGTCTCCCTTCCCGCTACACATTCTACGAACTGGAAAACTGTTGCAAAGTCAACAGAGCACTGAATAGTGTGGTTTGCATCGGCCCCAACACTTTTTTTAAGCTTGCTGCTGAGTAACAAACCACAACCATAGGCACTGGCTGTCTTTCAGTAGCACACTTAAATAAACTACTCCTCCTGAAACTAAGAATGTTAACTAACACAAGGCTAAAACATAAGTGTATTTATACAGAACAAATTATACTTACAATCTAATAAGGTTTACAAGTCCTCTAAATATATCTGCATTCAGGCAGCCTATTCGGTTATTAGTTAAGTCTCTACAAATAGAAAAAAGGAAAAATTGGAACAAACTGGTTTATTTCCAAATGAAATAGTCTGCTAACAGAAGTATTTGAACAAAAATTCATGAGTACCAGATTACACCACATGTATATTTGGTCTTTTTCAGGAAAACCCACAAGGTACTGCTATATGGGTGTATACACATGCCCACAGACTCCTTAATCCATCTTTCAAGTAATTATAGTTTGTCCATATAGAATTCAACAAGTCTAGACTTACCAATAAATTCCTTTAAAGAGGCTTGGCTTACAACCCTACCAAGTAAATTTTCATATTTGTGTAGTATGTATATATGTATATACATATACACACACAGAGTACATCACTTAATTTTTTTAACATGTCAAAGACATATACTAGTGCATTTATGATACATAAATAAGACCACTTCCCTGATTATACTTAAATATTTAAAAGTTATATATTTTTCAATATAGGTCTTGAATCACACAGCCAAAAATTCTTAAAGTAATAAAAATTAGGCTTGCAAGCAATAATGATCCAGAATTGGTCCTTCAGTTTTGTTTTTAAGGTTCTCAGAAGTGCAATTACCACCATACTTTCCTTTTAAGTAAACCAGATCATCTGATCAGTTACAAATGAACATATACACTCTAAAAATTTAAGAAAGAAAGAGAGTAGGGGGAAGTAGTGACAAAATCACTAAGACTTAAAAGTTGCAAAAATATTCCAAAAATCTGAAGTGTTTTAAAAAAAGAAAGAAGAAAAAGAAAAGAAAAGCAGTAACACTGCGTTTTTGTTTTTCAAATTTCATCTGGTACAGAACTTTTACAGCCAAGGCATAAATCCCCCAAAAATATGTTAACGGGAATGTTGGCAAAACCTCCACTAAAGCAGCATTAACAGTGCTGTAACTTCAGTGTAGTATTAATAGCAAGGGACTCTATGTTCCACTGTAACCTTTGGAAAATAAAAATCATGAGTTTAACATTCAACAAAACACGATTTGATGGAATCAAAGCTTTGAACAAACGTCCACCCAGTGATGTTTCAAGCCACTCAAATACAGAAAGAAAGGAATAGTACAAGAGACTGTCAGAACAAGTGAGACTGCCAAGCCACAAGCAGCGGATGTTCTTCAGTCATAAGACTGAAAGCAGACTTTGTTTATGCGTGTGTGTGTGTATGTATTTAGACAGCATATATATATTCAACTGTTAATATATAATAACTTTGCTGTCTAAACTTCCAGAAGCTATGACTTACTCTCTCTGTGGAGTTTTTTGTTTGTTTAAACTGACTAGCTAGATGTACTACTTACAGTCTTTTCAAAGATGAAAGCCCCAGAAAAGCTCCAGGATCTATGGTACTAATGAGATTGTTCTTAAGATCCCTGTGGAGAAAAATTAAAACATTTACCATAAATAACACTTTAAAACTGATATAGTCATAAAGATACACCTAACTTGTCTCAATTTGCCTGAGAACCTCAAAAAAACCCCCACCCCAAACCCAAACCCCCAAAACAACCCAAAAACAAACAAACCTCCCAAAACCACCAAAGAAAAACCCCAACAACACATTTTTACTTTCTCTAATATAGCACCTTTCAAAATTGGAAAAATCTGTATTTTAGCAACAAGGAAGAACAGAAACAGCATGTGTATTCCCTTAAACAGTCTATCAGTTCGTATCACATGAAATGGTATAGAGTCAAAGATACTTTGCCACAGTGTGAACAGGTTACAGCTATGCAGGGAGAGACATTTGCTTATTACACAGTATGATACTGTCTAGCACAATGTTGTCTTCTTTAGCCTGTCCGATTTTCAATACTTCAGTACTGCCCAACATCTACCAAAAAAAGCAAAACATGATCTTAAAAATACACTGAAGACACAACACTGAAAATTTCCACTTATGTCGCTGGCACAAAAGCAAAGCCCTAGCTGAAAATCCCAAATACAGCTGGTGAAAAAACTTCAGAGCAAATTTCTAAATCTTAAGTTTCCAGAGACCATATGGACAAATGTAAAGTAACCATTAAACTGCTTTATTAATAGTACAAGTGATTTAGGAGTTTTAACTTCTAACTTGAGATATTCTGCAGATACAGCTTAATTTCAAAGGTCACAGAAAGCAGCTGACAGCACCTCTACAGTCTTGAACAAACTTTATCACTGCACAAATGCTAAAATTACTTCCACCTTCCTAGTCACCCTAGATTTTTACTTTACTACTATCTGAAACTTCACAGACACTTATTACTACAGGTAAAGTTTCTCACTCCTTCATAATATCCAAACATTCTACATTTGAAAAGAAAAACAGAATTTTCATTTAAAAGCAGTGTTTGAATTTGCAAGAGTAGAAAAAATATCTCTTACATCTACCACAACATTAATAATCCTGCCTGAAAGAGAACTGCACAAGAGGATTACATCTACCATCACATAGATATACATGAGTAAAAACATGATTCACAACAGCATTTCCTGAAGACAGATTAACAAATCATGGTACAACAGACAGCGTCATGGCACATGGATCACGCCTGAATGCTATACCTAGACATTTTAAATACCTGAAATACTTTAAAAATTCACCTTGCAGTAAACTGATTTTCATATACACACTTCTCTTATCTCAACTTTATTTTCTTCCCTTCCTGTGGTGGCAGGAACTGCCTAGTACTTCCAACACAGTAGTATTAGGAGCCTGAAGAACTGGCTCTTTCAGCACCATGGTATACCAGACCATGACAAATCTGAGACTAATAAAAGGTATTCCTCACTCATTTACCATCAGTCTTTGAAGTAGGGAAGAAAAAGTATACTTACTGTTTATATTTCAAATTTTGCTTTAAAATCATGTAACTCCCACTTAAAATCTCACTGTTGAAACCACTGAAGGAGAAAAATCTTGACAACAATCCTTGGAAATCCACTAGTCTAGACTACCAGGGATCTTTAATTTAACTCCATAAACTCAAAGAGTGCTCCCTGATACAGCTCTTTCATAAATCCGCTGCAATGCATTCATATCAATGAATGTCCAAAGTGTTAAGACTTTTCTCAGCCTGCAACTACAACAGCTGGGGAGTCTCTGTTTGGCTGGGGTTTTTTACCCTACCCAGTGGCAGTCCTTGGGTAGGCACTAGCTGTATTTCAATCTACCAAAAAGTATTGCAGAGGAAAACTGTGAAATAGAAGAGCTAGCAAAAGATCTCAAAATTAACAGTGCTGACATGACAGCTCTTTAGAAATGGTAAAAGATGTTCATACAACACAGACTGGTACAACTACCAGGATTCCAGCATCTAGGAGAGTCTTTAAATGAATATGTTACAGTAGTGGTTATACCAACAGATTTTTAGTCCTCACATAAAAGGGAGGTGGTGGAGCCAACCTCATTAGAAACTTGTGTTTAGCTTCAAAGTTTTTACACCTATGAATACATTTATATAAACTGTATTTTAGTTTTAGCAACAGGAAATTAATCCTTTCAGATGTTGATTTTAATTTTTCGTTGGCAAAGGTCAACCAACAAGATATATCTATAGATACTTATTTGTCCAAATGGAAGAAAATCTGTCCAAAAGAAATGCAAAAGAGGATTTGAGTTAGGTTAACATCTTTTATATTATAGTAACTGCACCTTCCATCTATCAAGAACACTTCTAAAAAACAAAATAAGGAAAACAAACAAAAAAACAACAAAAAAAACACCCCCAAAACAAATTAAAAAACGCCAAACAAAAACGACCCCCCAAAAAAACCCAAACAAAAATATCCACCCCCACACTAAAACGAAACAAATCACAAGCCAGGCAGTACAGCAATCTTACACTGAGAATCTAATAAAACATTCTTAATTTTCTCCTAAATCTAAGTAACACTGTAAACAAGGGTACCCCATATTCACCAGTGAAGGCGACTATCAGATGCTAGGATAGTAAAAAAACTTAGGTTTCAAGGGATGTGTTGAGGTCAGTCATGTAATCCAAATTCTGGCTCAAAGAACAACTAAATCAGATCAACTGCCCCACTGGTACATCCAATAAAGGCCTGAAAACCTCACAGGATGCAGATTTCACCATCACACAACTCTCTGTTTAACCATTCTCATGACAGAAGATACTGTTGTGTCAAATTGGAACAGCCCTTTATCAAAGGCATAATTAAGTGGACAAACAGCAACTTACCAAAAATATTTTTTGTGCCTAATGTTCTTGTTAAGATGTGAAAGGTATCTTAATGAAAGATTACTTGTATTTAAATATGGTTTGCCATATAAAAAAAAACAAACCTTTAATTTTATCACACTTTGTAATGAAACATTTCAGTAGCCAGTCATCTATGATGTAAAAGTGCACGTATACATACTTAAAAATTTACTGCTTTCTGTCTCAGCACAATGAAGACTGTCTTAATTATTTAACAAAGCATCCTGCAGGCACAAACAAACTATGCCTATATATACATACTGACATGTATACATTATTAAGTCTTCTTAACTACCATTGGATAAATTATCTTTTCTTCCTGAACACTACTTGAAAATTAATGTCAGATGGGAAACATATTAGCTACCATGGACTCTTCCAATATGAAATACTTTTTCAAAAGGGAAGTGAAGGAAGAGCACAAGGTAAGAAATTACAGAAATAGGTTACACATTACACACATTACAAAGTCAGCCTATCCTTTCCACGGCTCTCTGGGGTGTAGATTTTATGCAGGCAAACCCAAAAAATGCTTCTGACTGAACTTTTACATTTTGCAGTATCACCCAATGGGTCAGGTTGGAAGGGACTACAGTGGGTCATTTGGTCCAACCTCCCTGCCAAACACAGTCATCCCAGAGCACATTGCACAGGATTGCATCCAGATGGTTCTTGAATATCTCCAGTGTGGGAGACTCCGGGGCAACCTGTTTCATGTGTGGTCACCTGCACAGTACAGAAATCCTTCCTCATGTTCAGGTGGAACTTCCTGGGCATCAGTTTCTGCCCACTGCCTCTTGTCCTATCGCTTGGTACCACTGAGCAGAGCCTGGCCCCATCCTCCTGACACCCTTCAGGTACTGACAGACATTGAGGAGGTCCCCTCTCTGTTGTCTTCTCAAGGCTGAGCAGGCCCAGCTCCCTCAGCCTGTCCTCATAACAGAGATGCTCCAGTCCCTTCATCATCTTTGTCACCCTCCTCAGGACCTGTTCCAGGAGCTCCATGTCTCTCTTGTACTGAGGAGCCCAGAACTGGACACAGCACTCCAGATGTCCCTCACCAGGGCTGAGTAGAGGGGCAGGATCGCCTCCCTCAGCCTGTTGGCAATGCTCTCCCTAATGCACTCAGGATACCATTGGCCCTCTCGGCCACAAGGGCACTGCTGGCTCACGGACACTTGGTGTTCACCAGCTCCTTCTCTGCAGAGCTGCTTTCCAGCAGGTCAGCTCCCAGCCTGTGCTGGTGCCTGGGGTTATTCCTCCCCTGGTGCAGGATCCTTTGCACTTGCCTTTGTTGAATTTCAAATTAATATCAAAACATAATGGAGATTAATATACTTAGCATCTTTTTGTACAAACACTTTTATTACCACTTAAGACAGTTAAAATCTTTGACCTGATTACTCTTACTTGCATACTTTTTTCCTGTAAGAGTAGATGTAGACATAGCATAGTCATTTTCTACTATAATTAACAAACATTTCACCCTCCAGTAAAATAAAACTTTTATTTTGGTAAATTTATCACCCTCTTTACAAAATAATGTATTAACAAATTCACATTATCATAAATTAACATGTGTAAAAAATTATTACTTATTAAAAGTATTACTTATTATGGCTACTTGGGGACCCCACTTTTAATGAACTTCCTCATTCTTTTATTTGTTGCTTGTATGCCCCAAAACTATATCCCTTTCAATAGTAACAAAGAATTATCACATGGGGATGAGGTCAAGTGATAACGTGTTTGAGTAAAACGATAACCTAAAGTGCAACAATTTGCCAGCTGCAGATACCATGTCCCCAAGTTTACAGGAAAAATTAATAATTTTATAGAAACTATTTAAAAATATCTACATTTTCATTAAATTTTTCAAGAACTAAACAGGAGAAAAAGGTTTAGTATGTTAACAGATGAATTATACAGTTGTCAGTATTGATTAAAATTCAATCAATTATTATGCAGATACACGTTTCTGACATATTCCTCTGATTTACTGTTCTAAAGGCTTTATTTAAATATATCAATACATATATAACCTCTACCTGAAAACCACTAAGGAGAAATGGCAAATATTTTTGCTATAAAGTATAACATTACATGGAATGAAAAAACAAGCATGAAATGTATACAGAATCTTTCCCCTAGTAAGGAGTAAAATGACAATGATACTGTCTGAATTAACTATTTAAATACTGACAATTTATTTCTGCTATCTCCATTTAATCTCTTAAATTAAATGTGGGGAAAGGAACTTATCTACAAGGCAAAAAACACTCATAAGGAAACAAGGGGAAGCATGAGTAGTAAGAAAAAATAAAAATAAGCAAAAAATGTCAAAAAAGTGCAATTTTCAAAGCATGTAAGTTATCACAATGAACATTACAAAAAATAATTTGAAACTACTTAACATAATGTGAATGCTTAAAATAGTTACTCTGACGTTCAACTGTTTTTCCTCTTACCATTGATTATCTATTTAAGTTTGAAAAATTATTTTCATTACAATAGTAGTTTCTGTCCAAGGTCCCAAAAGCATTTAAAGAAGAAAAATTTACTTTTACTATGGTTAAACATCTATGGCTTTTAAACAAGTCTTGCATGCACAAAAGGAAAAAAAAAAAGAAATTATTATCATTAATAATTAGTGTAGCACACTAGTTATCCCTCCATTTATAATGAAGACACATGGCCATTATTAATCTTTTGTTGATGCATTAACTCCTACAACAGTGCACAATAAAAGAGTGTTCTCATTCTGATGAGACTATCATACCCTCTAAAATAATGCTATCCCAGCTCATTTTAAATGTTCAAAACATGATGCCAGCCAGCCAAAACATGATGCTTTTCCTTTTCATGAAAGAAGATACTAAAATAACCTAAAAAACCCTTACATAGGACAGAAGTTAAATGGAAGAAAGCTACATTCTTATGATTTTAAAGAAAATTAGGATTTGGATTCATGGAGAAAACTTAAATCATTATCTCAAACTAACTAGAGTTTCAAGTATTTCCTGTCTGAAAACTGTAATGAATTTCAACAAATAACAGCTGTCAGCAGATGCCTTTATTACCTAAGCAAATGGCATCACTGCTGATAACCTTGCTTCTTTGGCACAGCAGCTTACTTCTACAATAAAGCTCATCTGCCAGTGAAAAGACAATTTCTTCTGGTATGTGGGAGAGGGAAAGGTAGAAGTGTTTGAATTTATTTAGGTCAGGTGACTGGGATTGGAGCCTCAGAGTTTTAGAGGAAGAATAAAATACTTTTAATCCCCTGAAGCCAAAAGTCGTTTGGAACTCTTCCTAGATGCTGTGAGATGATTATGAAACTGGCTACTTTCCCAGTCAAATGGCCTAGAAAAATCCTTATCTCTAAAGTTTATGCTTGCTCCCAGGTAGATCAACCTGCCAATCCTGACCTTCTACCAGCTGGAAAAAAGCTGACTGTAACAGAAGCTAAAATGCTGCTTCCTATCCCATAGGCAATGTATCATCTGCAAGGGAAAGTGAAAACAGGAAGCAAAAGATATCCAAGAAGCTGTTCCCATCAGACTCACTACCACCCCTGTACATTTGGCATATACCAAAGTTGTGAAGTAAGCAGCAAAACTTAAAATAAATGTCAACAATAAATCTATAATAAATCCACTCTCTCTTAGAGGCTCTAATACATTTGCTTCCCCTGCAAATATACTTTGCAACTGTTCAACAAAGGGTTTGACACTTCATAAGAAATTAAAGAAGTGATTTTCTTTACAATGTAAGTGTTTGCATAATGAAACAACCAACAAAGCAAATCCATCCATTATAGCATTCTAGTAAACTTCCCACTGAAACTGCCCTCTTACCTGCAGGTGAGATTATCCCTTTTTTGCTCTTACATGCCATTCATACTAATGAGTAATTCATTCATTCATATTAAGAGAACACTTAGCCATGTTAACTCTCCAATCACAAAAAAATACATCAAAATAAAGAACACATCTCTTATTTAAGACATTCTGTTCTTAGAATTATTAATGAAACATAAACAGTACATAATTTAATTTTTAAAGTGAAAATAGCTTTTTAAGAAGTAGTACTTACAATCTTTCAAGAAGGTGTAATCCAGAGAAGGAACCATTCTTCAATTCTGTTATTTTATTATTACTCAAAATCCTGTAAACAAAACCAATCAAGAACAATGTATTGTAAGTTTGGTAACAAAATTTTTTGCTGCATCTTACACTTCTTTTGTAACTCCTTTTGTTTAACAGCTTGTGTATCAAACTGCAATGCCAAGCTCATTGTCTTGAAGTGTATAGAACAGCACTGCTTAAATATTATGAAGGAGAAAAAGAAGATTTTCTACGTCATCAGTTTGAAGTACCATGCAAGCTTACATACATAACATCTGAGAGGAAGCACACCCATCTAGGATTATCCGAATAAGCGCCCCAAAGTAGAAATGAAGTATTAGAGAACCAATCAGTACATTCAACATTCTTGTCTTCAGTACCCATTTTGGCTTTCCAAACCAAGCAACATATTGCCTGCTTCCCATTTCCTCTGCTCCCATTTTCAGTCACACACACACTTCTCCCAGACTGCACCACCTTTCCCAGCCATCTTTCACACACTCATTCTACTCCTCAATGTAATCTTTTTAAAACATCTGTATATAAGCTCAGCAAGCACTCATCTATCGTTTCTTCTCTCAAAGGACAACACAACCACAAATTCCCTCTTCCATTGAAATACCTGGATCAGGCCCATCTTGCCAAGCACCCTATCCTCCAATCACAGCCATCTGCATAGATTACAACAGAAGCTAATTATCCTCAAGGTAGGAAATTCTTTGTATAGCTGGATATTTCCTTATTTAGAAGGACCTACTTTCTAAACAAATACATAGCTCTCTACTGGACAAAAAAAAAAAAGCCCATTTTCCTTTTGAATCATGTCAAATTTTGGCATCTGCAACACTCCTTACAAAAGGCTTCGCAGTACAATGCTCCGTTCCATAAAAAATGCCTCATCTCACCCATTTTTGAAAACACCTCCTGCCAGCTTTATTTAATGTTCCCCACTTCTAAACAATGAAACACGCAGTACTCAATCCACTTACCCTCTTTTTACCATGTGCAATTATGTACAAAACTAGATGTCTCTTTCCAGATGTAAAATCCGTGTTTTACTTAATTATTCTTTACACAAAAGCCATTTGTGCCACCTTAATAATTTCTGAGTTCTTTCCAGCTTTGTTACACTAAAAAAACTGTGAGGTAAAACCACCAGAACTGAAATAGTACTCAACACACAGACAAGTCACAAATCTACATACTGGAATAATGACGTTCTGTTTCCTACAATTTCCCTAGCAATTCCTAACATATGATCTGCCTTATCACTTGTGCTAAGAATCTAAGATTTCTGGTCAGCTCAATGCCCATCATCTTATATAAGACAGCAGTGTTTTTGTCCCCAATAAATTTTTCATTTTTTTACAATGTGCTGCTGCTGCTGCTGCCATTTTATTGCCCAATTACTTTCACAAACTTCTTCCAAAATTCTTCACTTTATCCTCATCCTTATTACATCAATCAACTCACCCAACTATGTCAACCCCTTACTCACACTGTTTTACAGGTCATTAAGAAATAAGTTGTGCGTTACAGGTCTCTCCGACTCCACTCCAGTGAGAAGGATAACCATTTACTTCCACACCCTCTTCTTATCCTTTAGCAAGTCAGCTGCTCATCTGATGATCCTCCATTTAAGACTGACATACTCTTTTCATCAAATGCCTTTGGCAAGGGACAGACACACCTTTTAGAAAAGCATGTCTCATTATAACAGCTGGATCAACCTTCTAAGTGTTTTGCTGATTCTGAAGAACTCCAAAGGAGCGTGGGGAAGATCTTCTCATTACAGAAGATGTAAATTTTCCACAGTACCTTTATTCACATATCCAATACATTTATTATAAACTCTACTGATTTGTTCAACACAAACATCAGACTTGGAACTATGCAGATGGTGATGTACTTATAAAAATGTGCATTTGTTATCATCCAGTCCTCAAAAATCAAGTTCATTCTAAGCAAGACTTCAGACATTTCATCCATGAGTTCTTCTAAAAGCTCTTCGGTCACACCATCTTGTCCGGGAAATTTATTCCCTCTGTCAGATTGTTCCACAACTCCTGCTACAGTCACTTCAATTTCAGACAGGTCCTTTATCAAATGCATCCTTCATCTCCAATATGTCCCTGCACTTCTTCCTTTACACCAATTACATCTTCACGCTGGATAACTACTTCTGCACTTAAAGGTACCACTATGAGATTTCTTTCCAGCCCCCTACTTCTTCCAGATGGTCGTTTACAACAGCCATAAACCAAACACACACACATCCCCCTCTTTCCTCCAGTGCACAAAATTTACTATATAATGACAAGGATTAATACTTCAAAACACACAATCAATAAGATAAAACTAAAATACAGAAATAGCAATCTATGAAAATAACACCATTTTGACATAACTATGTATTTTACACTAAGTAGTTTTCTCCTCCAGGTTTCTCAAAGATTGCCTTGAGTCTCTGTAGTTTAGACAAACACAGAGCGGATATTTTTTGTGTAAAAGTTCTGGCTTTGACTCAATCTCTCTCTCTCTCATCTCATACAGAGTGAGTCAAGACACCTGAACAAACTGAAAATCCTTCCATTTCCAGACTGCTGGTAGGAAGGTTTGAAAATTCTTGAAGTTAACCTTCAATCATTCAGCAAAGGTTAACAAGTCCTGATTCCTTCTTCTCACCTTCCAATCATACCATGTATTTCTGCAGCTTGTCTCAAGTCATCCCTGGTGCCCCCTGCTCTACAAGCAGCAAACATTAAACTACACATTTACCCAGGGCATCTCCCAGGAGATTAATTTATATGTCAACTACACAAGTGTGATCAACATAGTGTGCTCCACAGTCAGATAATACCAGGTGAAGACTGATCACAAGAATGGTGGAAAGGAAGAAGGGGAAAAAATACTTTAAAGTATACTGAGAAATTGCTATTTTATTGCTATAATGCCTGTAACATCTACTAGAGTGTCAGCTAAGAGCATTTGCTCTTGTGAAAATATAGTTCTGTAGTCCAACACATTAAGCTACCTCACAGGAAGAAAATAAGGAAAATTGTCCCTTGGCTGCAGCTGTGATAACCCAGATGAACAAATGAAACAGTGCTGTTTTTTAAAAACACATGTAGAAACCAAGGAAGCCCAGGTACTCTTAAAAAATGTACATGTATTTCAAGGAATCTGCCCATCAAGAATGGCACAACATTTAATAGAAAACCAGTATACACATTTACAAGAGTGCAAGTTTGGTGGTAATAATAATAATAATCACCATCTACAAATAGGAATGCCCGCAGAACTACTAAAATTTAACCTGAAGCATTAAAATTATACCTCCTAAAGTCTTAGAAACTACTTCCACTTCTACTCAAAGAGAAAGTTTTCATCCTAAACAGTAGTATTATTTGTAAAAATGGCAGGTACCGGATACATTCAGTAAACCAGATAAAGAACATCTTTATTTCAACATCCTTCCTGGTTTCAGAAACGTATGAATAAAGAAGAATAGTAACAATATATAGAGAATTAAATGAAGGAGCTTATAAAAATCATTAATAGTTAATGCAAACTGAACATAAGGCGTAACAGCAGCAGCAAGAAAAGAATTTCAGACCAATTCCAGACTTCTGGAGAAATTAAGGAAAAAACCCCCATGAGGTTCACAAGTGAATGTTGATCTAAGCCAACACAAGCAAGCAAGCAAATTACAATCCTTGGTAGCACAGAAATTAACGTGTATCTTAGCTACAATTTATTTCATCTTAAGATTTCCTGGTTTACCTGTATTTTTTCCAGAAAAAGAAGTTATTCAAAATGGAGCCAGAACTACTTCAAAAGTAGCTATAACTGACTGAACTAAATATAAATTAAATAAAAAATAACAGTGTTGTAAGAAAAAAAAAAATTAGTTTTCTGACATTGCCTATAAAATAACAGGCCTAAAGTAGATGCCTTTGAATATCTGGGTACAAGGTAAATTTCTCTCTTGAGTGTGATTTACAAATTACAGTCAGACTGATTTAGTATTTTCTCTGCAGAGGCTGTTAGTTGCTCAACCATAAAGGTTTAGTACAATAAATGATAGATTTTATAACACTCCATATAACCTAAAACACTTCATCACACAAAAACGTTGTGTAATCTTAAAAAAATGCAGTTTAAAACTTGCTATTAATATACAGTCTATACATTATTTGAAGTATTAAGAGATGTTGCACAAGAAGACAAAACACAATAAAGTATTCACCTCAAAGTAGATGTTTTATAGTCACTTTCACAGTTTCTGTGCATTAATGTACAATGAAATGATGGACTATTATGTACCACTTAGAGGATATTATTTGTGATCAATAATAACTCAAAGTTACTAGTTTAAGACCATATTTTTTCTAAAGAGGCAAGTAATTCTAAAAATATGCTAACTTTTCCATCATTAAGAAGTCTAAAGAGAAAACAGCAGAGAGCTACCGTTGAGATGAAAGCTCCACTCATATCCATCTTGTTCAACTCTTTAACAAATGACTTTGAAACATAAATGATGCCACTGAAGATTTCATGCAGGGGTTTCCATAACCCAATGCCATTGTTACTCCATATTTTTTGAGCTACATGTGAGATTTTTATTTTCTTTTCTTGTAAATGATGAACAACACCTGCTTGGAAGAAATGCATTTTGCTTGTCCAACACTTACATATCAGAAAATAAAATGTGGAACTAACACAGGCAATGTTAGTTCCTGTGTTAAAAAACATGGCCATGGGAATTAACACAAAAAACTTGGAAGAACAAGCAGCTGAAAAGTAGGTTCTAGAAAGGATTATGGACATCTCAAGTCACCTTACAACAAAGCATTTCCCTCTTCCTCTGACTGAGCAGAAGAGCTGTAGAGACAAAGAGGTGATCTGAAACAATGTACCTCAAGGAAAAAAAAAAATACTAACCCACTCAATCCCCCCCCAAACTCTCCCTGGCTTTTTACCTATTCCAAGAACATTGCTGAAATGTTTTTTTGTCGAATATCGCTTGGATCAGAAAGCCCATTTTCCATTTTGCTCCATAAACTGGCAGAAGACTGGCAAAACTGAAAAGAAACTCAACTATGACTCTTAACTTACTGGCAAGATCCTTTAGCAGTAGATGGCCAGCATGCAGAACATAAATGCAGTCAAACCCAAAGTCTGTCCTTTGCACTACGAAGAATTTTAGCAATAGATATTAAAGATGATGTACTAACTTTTCTTTCTCACTGAGAGGGGGGGAAAAAGTCATAGCTGTATCATTTTTTACCATTAGAATGAGGTAATAAGCACTAAGTGGAAAAAGTTTTGTTCTGTGAAACAATTTTGGGTTGCCAGCTATAAAACAACCATCGCTAAGACAGCAGTCAACCAGACAGGAATTTAGAATGCATCTCCTAACATCACAAATGAATCCTAATCCAGAGGATATTATTAAAACACACACACGCATTAACACTATTACCGAACAGTGAAAACGGCCACCAAGAAGCCTGTATGAAGACTGGGAGACAGTGTAACTGTTAGCTGAATGCTGAAGTAGCTTCCAAAACACATTTTAAAAGACTCAAATGGAGAGCCAGGAAACAGATAATAAATCAGATCGATTCATGATGACTGCATACTCTAAGGACTGGGAAAGTGGCCACCAGCAAAAGCCAGATTAAAATAACCATCTGCGAACAACCAAGAAAAAGGCTTTCTGCTGAAAGTCACGAATGTGCAAAAAGAAGCACATGCCTCAAAGTTTACCTTGTAGAAACTGTGATTTAACAAGTATATAAACCCAGTATTTTTCAACAGTTAGTATCTGCCTTCTAGTGAGTTACTGATGTAAAAGGGAAAGAAACCCAGTAACAGACTGAACAGAACACAAACAGTACTTGCTTAAAAGTAACTCTGAAATGAAAGCACTCCATAAGCTTTATTCAGAGAAAGAACTATGAATCATTCCAAAACTCTAATGAAAGGAGATAGTATTTTCCAATTCAACAAAAATATTATAATTGAGGAAGCTTAGCAATGAAACATTTGCAAAATAGAAGTTTGCAACAGATAAAAGATTTCCTGCAATATTTCATTATTATGCATATTAAACAATATTAAAATTGTAAACTAAACCACTCAGAAGTAATGAAATTACAGAATTAAAACCGTATCTATTTATACTGCTCCATTTTTAACTGGTAATGTGCTAAATTTATATACTCTAATGAGGAATCTTTATTTTTCCTACACAATCCCTGGATCATTCAAGCAGCGATGCTCAATATGCACTGCCATTAAAGAATATTTTTCTTGATATTCAGTATGTGGCAACCCACTTTATTTATTGCTTTTCATTAAAAACATTCTCTTCTTAAGGACAGAAATTATTTCTAGTGAAATACAGTGCTAATCACTAGAGCAACTCAGCAAGTTTTGTAAGTACTAAATAAAAATCATCTTAGAAAAGGACAGAGCTGCGGGGCAAAATAGAATGCAAGAATGAGTAGCAATGTTGCTGAAAATCATACTACTTTCAGAAAATATTCTTGTGAAATTACAAAATTACCAACCAAACCTTCCTTTCTGTCTAGTACTTATCCCAGGTTCAAAAGCCTACCAAAGAGAAAATTCAGAGGACACAACTTCACCCAATTCCTTCCAACACTAACTCTGTGTTGCCATTTCTAAAGCTAATAAAAAGCACTGGAAGTCTAACCCTTGTGACCACTGCATTCTAGGAAGCTCCTTCCAAGTTCTTGCCCCCCTGCATTTATCTGTAGCATCTGCATTATTTTAAGATATGATGATCAACTTCTGTAATAACTGTCCTGTTTTACTACCTTCTGCTCCCTCCTGAGTTTCCCACTTAGCCACCAGATGTACACTTTTTAGGATTCCCCCTGGCTTGCAGTTCAGGGCAAGTTTACCTCACCCCAAAAACCTCCATACACACATGCAAGAGAGTAACTTGCTTCAAACAAAAGACTGCACATGGATGTCCTGCCAGCCACTCTTAACTTTAGCTGCTACAGCAAACAAATTAATAAATTCCCTGTGTCATATCACAGTAGCACTAAATGGAGCACAGACTGTCTCACCCAGTCTCATATGTATTCACACTTCCTATCAGGTGTACCTGCTCTCTAGAAAGTGCTTTGTCTAGACATGTTAACAAGCACTTCCTGTCAGCTGCTGGCACACAAAGATACATCTACAAAAATTTATATCCTAATCCTACAGAACTAAACAAGTTTTGGATAGCTTAGCTCCCTGAACTGACTAGGCATGGAGCCAGACAAATGCTAGCACTGCAGCCAGGGAGGTGAGGGAAAAAACCCACACATCCACACAGTGAGAGACTGGGAGGTGAAGGTATGAACACACAAGCTCCAGTTCAGGCTACAGTTTTACAGACAGCTGGATGCAACATTCCCCACTCAGAGGGTGAGATCTTCTCTCCTCAGCCCTTGCATCTCATCATCCCTTTGTCAGAAGCAGGAAGAGAGGGTTGAAGGGGATCTCCAGCACACAGCTGTAAGGTCAGGTCACCGCAATCCACAGAAACGTCAATGAGCCCATCAACACACAAATTTGAGAATTGCTTTAAATTCCACTTAACACCAGAGGCTGTTATCTGAAAACAACAGTTTGAGGTATTGGAATAAGTTGTCCAGAATGTCTGACAGGACACTTTTAGAAATCTAAGCATAACTTGCAAAAACTCTGCCTGGTACTAAGCTTCAAGGTAAAACACACTCTGTAACATGGGCAAACTAATAAGGAGTCCTTGTATCTGACAGAAATAATTCAGGTGGAAACAACACTAGAATAATTTTCCCGGACTGTGTTACACCACTACCATTCCTTATATGACCCATCTTTTCTTACTGGCATACAGATGTTAATCCTGTCTTTAGTGATTTTGGGGGTTGTTGCTGAATTTCCAAGAATCTTGCCCATCTCACATCAAGCCAGTTTACACTCAGCCTTCAGTAACATATTTGGTCTGCCTTCATTCCCTCCTAAGTTTTCTGATTTCCCACCTCCATAACTAACATAACCATTCAAAGAAACTCACGCTTCATCCCAACTCCCAGCAACAGCTTCTGCCTCTTAATCCAATCTTCCTGCCTTTATTCAATCTGCATGTAGACTCTAACCTCCCTTTCCCTACCTCAAAGCTCCTTCTTTTCCCTAGATTGAACTGATACAGCAGAGGGCACAGACTGTACTCTTAGACAAAGCACCTGAAGACAGCACAGCCCTCAGCCACCCGGAGTCTGGATGAATGCTAGAACACACTGTCCAGTGCAGACAGAACTGTGGAATTAAAGTGCCTATTTCTTAAACGTCTTTAATCAATCTGCATTTATTATGTTCGGGTTTTTTCCCCAAAAGAAAGGTCTTAGTTGGTCTATCTTACCAAAAAGGTCAGCTTCCTACTCCAGAAGTGATAACTCTGCAGCCCAGCCAAAACTGGCTGACCATCTTGGTTCACGCAAGCAACCAAAGCAGGTCTGCTCCCTGGGGACCTAAAAGCTCTGCCTGCAGTGCACTGGCACCCCTCTCACTCCAGGGCAGCCTGGAGAGCTGTCGGACAGCACTGCACTGCACCACCGGACATGCCCGGCGGCACTGCACAAGGGGAAGCCACAACACAGTGATCCACAAACAGTAATTAATGGATATGATCTCTAGCACTCTAAGAGCAACAAGACATTGCAGTTTTCACTGCTAAACACCCAGGAAATACATGGTGAAAATAAAATCCTCACCTATTTACTATGTAAAGACCAGAGACATTTAATAGATTATACAGAATTTTTAAAATCAGAATTTAAAATTCACTGTTTATCTCACTACAGAAGGCAAAACTCATGAAAACACACTTTATGTGACAT
The DNA here is from genome assembly GCA_013397055.1 of Pachycephala philippinensis. Taxonomy (NCBI): domain Eukaryota; kingdom Metazoa; phylum Chordata; class Aves; order Passeriformes; genus Pachycephala; species Pachycephala philippinensis. Next base: position 567,343 of record VWZT01013711.1, read on the forward strand.
CCTAAATTTAAAAGTTTATTATCACTGATGAAAAGAAATGCTCAACTGTTTTTAATCTTTATAGATTAACGAGTAGTACAAAAAATGCATTTAAACTGAATAGATTCAAAAATTATAGACTGTAATAGTGAAGATAGACTATAAAAGGCAGTAATGACAAATTCATGAACCTGCAACATATCTGGCCCATGTAAAGTACATATGGGAACCATTAAATTCTGAAAAATCTAAGCTTGCAGCTCCATAGTTGTTTTAAATTACAAAAATAACCTCTGAAACATGAGCAAACTGCAAGCAATGAGACATAAGTTATTTGTTCTTCATCACTGCAGCACAAATTCTAGTTCAATTCTTTTACTCTTGGCATTAAATAAAAATAAAAATTTTAGTATTTTGCAGTTCTGAAGCAAACCCAGGAATACTACTGATCAATAAAAGACAACAATAAAATAAAAAAATATTAATTGTGAAGATTAAAATCTGTCTTCCTGAGGCTAGATACAGCATAACACATTCAACATTTAACAGTCACTTTAGGGCTAATTGAAGGGCTAATGAGCACATGAAGAGCATTGCTTATATGGATATCTTCTTAGGAACAAAGGTATCGGGCAATTTTACATTAATATGGTAGCTCTAAGAACTAAACAAAAAAAGTTCCACTACAAAAATTTATATTTGCTCTCCAGAATTTTGCAGCGCTTAGCTCTGTCCTTCTCCCTTATTTTCAACTCAACAGTAACCAATACATAGCTGTGATGCAAAACCTGAGCCCCAGGCTTATAACAATTGCTACAGTTGTATCTATGGTACAGAAGCTATATTTCTAATTATCGCATGTATTTAATCGAAAGTACAATAATCTCATTGTGAAAGGCACATAAAAGAATTTAAAAATGCTTATATAAAAGAGTAATTTTTTTAATTAAAAAAAAAGTATGAATCAATACAATAATTTAATACAATATTGAATGAAGACTATTGCCAGTTACAAAACCACCATGTATGTTAAAGTCATTACTGCAACACTTCGTGAAATAGGAAAACACTATTCAATCTTGTCAGTGCATCCCAGTGGACACACATAAACCATGTAACATGATGTCTTCCAAAGCTGAATAGTTTTTCAGACAGAACTAAATATTGAAATTTAGCAGAAAACCCTGTTCATACTGTGGCGTCAGAATTTTCTTGCAACACTGAAATATATATAAAAGTGTACACAATAAGAGAATACTGTATGTATTCAATATCCTATAACAAGCTCACAGCAATGAATCCATGTTGGAAAAGTACATACAGAAAGGCACGAAACTGGTTATCTTCTCAACAAGGTAAAAGACACACAAAATCTGATAGAAGTATAGAACACAAGCCTACCAGTAAAGGACACACTCTAATGATTTTTAGGAGTCAGACGCCACTGATAAAAAGGTATGTATATGTACTTGTGAATTACTACATTGTGGCTACAATTCTCAAGTACTATCTCTGTACTGCCTTGTGTTCATATGTAAAATGCATTTTGCACAGTCTGTGTATCCACAGGCCAAAGAAAATTTTAAGTTTTAATGGGGATTATTAGCACTTTGTACCTTCAAAAATGTTATCACTGCCCAAATTATTAGTACCAATCACTTAAACAGTCTAAAATTGACTATTCTAACAAACAAAATTAAAAAAAACCAAAAAAACAAAAAAAAAAAAACCACAAAAAAAACCCAAAAACCCACAAACCAATAGCTATCAAGAAGTACCATCAAGTTAGTAAATAGAAATGTACTTTAAAAGAGGCAAACTTCCAGAGAGGACATTTACATTACACATGACTCAGATAATTAACACGTAATAGCACATTGAGATACAAGTGGATTCTTACAATATGAGTGACATTTTGTTTTGAAACTTTTGAAATTTTAAACTTGTGTCATTAATGGAAAAATTCCACAGATATTTGGAAGTCCAGGTAAGCATGCCTTTGAGCTGCTTAATGGATGTAGTTTGATGTGATTTTATTTAGAGCTGGACAAAAACTGAAACATTTTAAGATGTTTCCTAACAGCAACCCAGTTAAGCATATCTTTGAAAAGCTCTGAACATAAATCCAGGCAAACGCTCTGGCTTGTAAATCCTAACACTTTTTTAAGTGCAAACACTTGTACTCCTACGCTCCTATGAGGATATGTGCTTAAGCAAAGACGTTTGCGAGCAGTAAGCCTCCTGATTCAGAAACGCAATTCTTTACTGAATATATACGCTTTTCCTTTGTTTATTTAGATTCCTGTTCCAATAACATATGTAACGGGTAAATAATATTCTCAACTAATAATAAGCTTCAGTGGACTTGCACATTCTCTTCCAAAAAACAAAGCAATGGCTAACAGCTAACAAGTTCAAACAAGTATCCACTATCATCATTTGAGTTTGCATCAAGAAATGCAACAGCAACAGATATTTTATCTCAGACTTCTATTACAGTGCATTCCTTACTTAAATTTGCATCGTGGCAATGGCTTCAGTATCTACTGAAATAAAGAGCATGGCAGACAAACCACAGTTACATTCACCCTGTTTTGGTATCTTCAAACCAAAAGCATCTCATCTGGCTGCTTAACCTACAAAGGTCAAAGCCATCTATGGTGTTCATGTAGATACACCCTTCATTTGCATCCAAACCAGTTGTTATTATATAAAGCTAGGAAAAAAGTCCCTTCCTTAGCTATAAATGAACTTTAATTCACCTTGGAATTTGACCTAAGTGCCCCATAAAGCAACAGCTAGTTCCACCTCGATTGTAAAGGAAAACCAATTCACAGTACTGCCAGAAATCCTAAACATTACTTACTCTCCTGTAAACATGCCTCCATACTTTAATACTCCTTTTCCCATGTCTGCTTTTCTTCCTCAATCATGAAACAAATTTACTGTATCTCTTACCAATTGAAATCAAGTTAGGATTATTTTTTTCTGAATTTTAACTGAAGATTCTCACCACACTGACCCACATTACTGGGACAATAACATGTTTTATGGCAAACACAGCCCAAGGCATTTCGTAAATTAAGTGACCTTGCCCAACTTATATCATCATTAACCACTAACTACAATGGTGTGCAAGAATGAAAGAACCTGGCCAGCATTCTCAGATGCTACTCACTTATCCTAATTTCCACTGTTTCTCTTATTTTCTCACTTTTTAGGGACTATTGTCCTCAAAAATATTTCACTGGGAAAAAAGAAATGGTAAATGCTAAAGGCACAGTAGCTAATCTGCAGAAAATCTACAAGGTTGACCAGTGATAAGGATGAAATCAGTATTTCCAAAATGCATATATAATCACTTCATTTGCATGATTCCTAACTCGTTCAAAACCAAAAAAGTTATATAAAACTATATAGGTCATTGTATTTAAAACTGGTTTGTGCAAAATAGAGCCAACATAAAAGAAAATTAATTGAATTAAAATGCAGCTGATATACACAACAGTGATCTATTTTCAGCTACATATCTCTGCAGCGATCCAATAATCCAAAAAGATCTGTCACAACTAGTACTTATCTTAATAGATGAATCCCACAAGAATCAAGATTCAAGATAATTTGGGCAGTTTGACTCTAATCAGACAACTATTCACCAAGTACTGCAATCTTAAGTATTAGTTTGGGGAAAAAAATGTAATTTTTGGCAAAAGATTAGGTAACAATTAATGCATGCACTACTAATCAACAAGTTAGTGAAGTGGCATTTGGCGACAAGCTCCATAGATCACCAACACTTTCTATCCAGGTTAACATGGATTTGGTAATAATAAAATTAAAAAAAAAACACCCAACAAAACAAACATACAAACAAAAAAAACCCCCAAACCATAACAAAACAAAAACTCTCAGACAATGGAAAGCCACGCCTGAGGAGTCAACAAACTTGAAAGATTCTGAACCTGAACATAACAGTTTGTGTCCACTCTCTTGGAAAAAGCAGGTCATTGGTTTAAGAATCTCTGCCTTATATTCAAGCAAAATTTTGAAGTGTATGTTCATTAAGTTGTATCAACACAGTTATGGTATTTGCTACAAATAACAATGTAAAAACGACATTGTTTCTTGCTATGTCTATTAAAAAGTTCAAACCAGAAAAACAAACGTTTCAAAAGTTTTTATGAACTTCAAAGGCTGGTTAATTGAAAGCTACTAATTAGTGTATGTAGATATGCTCTAGATATTGAAGAAGTATGAAAATCAAGATGAAAGATGAACCATTCTTCCAAACTCTTCTGTCACTGCAATGATGAACAAAGATCCACTCACAGCAAGGCTGCTGTGTTTGGTATCTGCTTGTCTTTCACAGCAATCAGAGCTGTGATTCAAGTTTGTTGAACCAAAAGAACCCCACAGTGAACTTCAGCATATCAACCACACTAACATCAACTTATATCAAAATTTTTATGGATAATACCATACTTGTAACAGTTAATCAGCTGCAAAGCATTTGAGGCTAACAAAGACTAAAACAGATTTGTTGATCAAACTACTGTCACTTGTACTTTTTGCTTTGTTTTCTACTTCAGAAACTTCACACAGGAACATCTATTATCGTTTCTCACAAGTAATTTTGAGATATTGTCTGAACCCTTGAAAACTTCCAAGCAAGAACAACTACTTTAGCCTTAATCAGCTCGCACTTTTTTGCTTTTCCTTTTCTCACAAGTCCAGGTCCATGCATCTGCTGGGTTCACACCTCACTAAGACTTCTGGAAGGAAGCCCTTCCTTGGTATTTCAGTGCTGTCAGCATTCACAAAAGCAGCAGATTGTTGTTCTCATGACAGTACATTCTGTACTTTTTAAATGTCAGATTACTGGTAGATCTCTCAAACCTGTGATTTCCAGTTAAGTAGATAAATATCTTAAGCTAGACCCCATATTTCAGTTCCTTTTCATTGACTTTCTTGCACACTACTTGGCTGCACTTGAGTCTTCCCATAGCACAGGTACAATAAGCCTCTCTAAAGAAGGGGCAAGGGTTCCACTTTCGGGACCAACCACTGATGAGATCCAGTGCTGAGAAATATCTTGCCCACGCCAGGGGGATTGGACCTGCTGATCTTGAGAGCTCCCTTCCAATCCAAACCATTCTATGAACTTCTTTGCTAGAATGACCCGGTAATGTCTCAAGAAGGAAAACAACTTGCAAAGCCTCTCTTTACATGTGCACACTTATGTCTAAGTAAGTGGCAACATATTTTTTACTTTGGATTAAGTTGCATATCCTGTTTGAAACTTTTTATTCAAATGGGTAAGCAACGATTGCCTCCACACAAAAACAGCACCTACTGAGGGATGAAGGAGGGAGAGTTTGGGATGCTGTTCCCCGGGGTGGGCGGCGGCGTGGGG
>VWZT01013711.1:573675-592284 GCA_013397055.1 Pachycephala philippinensis
AGCGGGGCCGGGGGTGCCGTTGTGTCGCCTGTTCCCTCACGGACAGAGCCTCTGGGCCCTCGGATGCTGCACAGCCGGGCGGCCCTGTGACTCGCTGTGGGCAGTGTCCTCTTCGATAAAACGCTTTGGATTCACTCTCCTCTGCTTCCATGACTTGTCGCTTGCCTTCCTGCTCCAGTTCCTTACTCTTGCAAAAGGGACTGTTGCTGTTCGTGTTCCATGGAGAAAAGATAATCCCCTGCCTGGGTGCTGAATGGCTTTCAAAATTCATAACGCCAAGTAAATAGTACTTATAAGACATTTCTCTTCAAACTTTCCCCGTAAAATGAGGTAACCAGTTATTCCCATTTGATAGCCAAAAGTTATTTCAATATCATTCATCTCGACTATAAAAAAACCCACAAAAACACAAAAAATCCCACCTACTTACAATGTGTGTTTTTATGGCACACTTGAAACTACTTTTTTGGGTGTAATTAGGTCATGTTCTCACATTTCTCTGGAGCCAGGACAGCGAAGCACAAATACTTTTGTGCCAATGACAGTTGAAATTCTCAATATGTTCTTTGCCTCTGGTAGGTGTGAGGATAATAAAATAACTGTTGCCTAACTCAAAGTCAAACTACAAAAAGTGGCAGGACCTACTTCAAAAATTTTAAGACAGATTTTGCAGAACCCATAGGAAGTTCTGGTAACTAACCAAGAACTCACAGTGCCCTATCCTTTGAGAAGAGAACTGGCAAATGGCACCCTGCAAACTACCTGCTATTACACAGAAATGCCATTTTAGATATGGACAGTAGCAGCTGCCAAAATGAGTCTTACAAAATCTTCAACCTAAGATATCCTTGAATAATGTTGAACACTCAGTCTGTGACTCAGTTTTAAATGTAACTAAGGAAAGATAGTGGCAAAGCGTTGGAATTGTGGATTGGAGCAAGATGAACAAGATTACAGTAATAACATCACAATCACCCTTTACTTGTAGACTCTGTGTCCTCTTACAAAGAAAGATGAAACCTGTACCAAGTACTGAAATTGTTGACCGGAGTGCAAAGAACACACTGGTCCCTGAATTTTAATATGATGTTTGTGTGCCACTGAGTCACTCAACAGGACCAACCTGATCTGGGTGAGATGTGAGGCCACTATTACACTTGAACTAAATTAGGTCAGGACACAAAATGCAAAGTTGACAATGTCTTTTTGCTCTTACGCTGCAGTTATACTAACTGTAAGAGAAGAGAGATCTAATTAGCACAAAATTCACCAGTATACAGGTAATTCTTGCATTTTGGGTTCTGTTCTAAACAAATTCAAACTGCAGTGTTAATTTGCATTGAATCGTAGAGGCTGATCATTTTTGATCTGGCACCAGGAGTTTTAAAGCTGGATTAACTATAGCAAACCATGGCCAAGATTCTTTTTCCCTCAGAAATAGTGCTGGGTTAAACAGTTCTTCTCTTTTGCCACCTTCTTCCCAGAACCTTCACCTACATCAATAGTATGACCCAATTCTCTGCATAGTCCCATAGAAAGTTTGTGCTGGGTGATGGATCAGCATGGAGATAGGGCATAAAACTGCCTCTTCTGGCAGTGGGGGCAGTTTATGCCAGTTTAGACTATTGATGCAACGAGAATTTTGGTTTGGCATCACCACAGTTTCAGCATAGCTAATTAAGATTGCACTTCAGTGCAACTGAAAGAAACATTCTTGTGTTTTTCTCAAGATACTTGCTTCTCTACCTTGTCTTGTGTTTGTGGCAATGCATGTTTTGACCAGTTGTGTCAGTGAGATGATCCACATGGTCACGTAATCTAAAGATGATGATGATGGAAATGGTGAACTGTTGCTTCTGGTGTCTGTGATCACTGCCCATCATAATTCTCCATTTTCCTAAAGTCCTGGAGAGACAAATTTCTTGCAACTGCTTTTCATCTTAATGTCATGTCCAATTCCTTTCCTTCTAATGTACAGATTCGTGTGTTACTTGCCCTTGATGTTTCTGAACTATTTGCTCTGTTCTTTGATCTCTGCTGAAACCACCCCTACTAAGATATCTAACTTTGGATGCCAGTTGCAACACTACAATTTTTAATTATGCCTCCATTTAAACTGTTGCTATGGAAACCTACAAGTCTTGCTCTCTGTTGATTTTTCTTCTTAGTTTTACAGCCTCTGCAGTGAATCTAATTCCACTGTTCCTCACCTGTTTTCAAAAAGTTTGAAGGTTTCAAGTAAAAGTCTCTTCTTGAAGGCTTATGCTTCTCCCCTCATCTTTCCTCTTTCATGCAAATTACTGCAACTTCCATTCTGTGCCAAATATTTGTAAGTGTATTTTCTTACATTGACTCAGGAAAGCCCTTAATGCAAAACATATGTCCCACAGGAGTCCCTTAACAAATTTCATGTGTGGGTTTGGAGTTTTTTTTGAACTGCAATATACCTTTGTCAAGTTTATTAGGTCACTACTTTTATTGTAGTTGTAGTGGTCTAAGGATATAAGAACAAAGCTACAGAGTATGTCTGCTTCAAAAACCAGAAAGTCCTGTTGCTCCTACCTTCCCAAAGCCCCTTTACTTTTTGGTTATATGCCCTCACTCTTGCTCCACCTGCTGTAATTACCTGATTGTTCAATAAACTGATTCAACTCAACAACAAAGCTAACATTTTTTTTGTGTTTAGTTTTCTGCCAGGTTATTGAGTTGAGTCAACACAGGAAAGGGTTAAAAGAATGTCAGAGCGGAAAAGAGGGGAGGGCACAAGGGAGGAATGTGAAACCTCCCACCTGGGCAGCAAAGTAAGCCATCTTGTGTAACTTCAAGAAAGACAAGGTTTGTAGGGGAAGGCAATATCTTTCATTATAATAGCTGATATGGGTGCAAAAAAGGAAGCAAGGTGTTCCCAAAACCTGCTGGCTATAGCTGGGGTAGCAGCTACTTTAAAATACCACTTCTTTCTGCAGTTCTTTCTTTTTTTTCTGTACAGAAAAGTCTCCAAACTTTCTTTCCCTCAATCCCCTCATTCTCCACCAGTGTTGGTAATGCTGTTGGTGCTGGTGATGCTTTCTTTGCAGTGAGCCATGTGACTTGAACTTTTTTGAATGCGCCTTGCTTCCAGATTGCCAACAAGCATATTTTGTCCTTTTCTGTGGTTTCCCTTCCCTTCATAAAATTTGCTGCTAGTACATTCACTTTAAGTTACTTTTCAAAACTGGATGTACTAATGGCAAATTTTATGAAGGGAAACCACAGAAATGGACAATTTTTCCTCCTTTCTTTCTGGTCTACTAATTACTAACTTTTTGTATCCAGTTTATATAAGAATAAGGGTGTGAGAAAGAGGGGAAGGCAACTAAATTCTTATTGGTGTTTATGTGTAAACAAAGGTAGCTTTGGCAGCATTTCAAGTTCTTCATTTGTCCTCAGGTCAGAGAGATAAATAGGAACTTTTACATTATGTCGGTCTTTCATTCTGATTCTTTCCTTTGCTTACTGCTGTTCTTTTTATTTTATCATCTGTTATTTTAAATCTCTGCACATTTTCCTGGGCTATCATCACCTTCACTGAAATGGTTGCTCCCTAATTCTCCTCTCAAGGGACTCCCAGGCTACCTCTACCTTCATGTCTTATGGGTTTTTTTTCCTCACTGCCCCAGAGTTTTTTTACCAACCCCATTTCGTGGATCAGGACATCATCAGTTATGTTTTGTTTGCTAGAGCAATTGTCAAGAAAGAGGAAGCATTTGGTTGCCCTCAGCTATGTCTGCAATACTGTGGTTATTTGATATTCCAAGTACAGGGAGGTGATGATAACTGCTGACACATGCTGGCTTGCTGTTGGTAAGCACTAAATCTAAGCAGGCACAGAGTCACCTTTGTACAACTACTTCTAACACAGCTGCAGGTTGTAGTACTGCACCCCTGCCTCTGTCAGCCAGTTCACTGAGTTACCCCAAGCTCTGCTGTGTGAAATACACAGGTATTCCCAGATGCTTGGCTGATGTTTTTCATGCCAGACATTCTCTATTTGTTCTCAGACACAGAGATATTCTCTGCAAGCCCCTCTCCCCAGTTTACTGCAGTCAAGGGTCAGAGTTTTCAGTTTTAGTAGTATAATGGGGAAAATGGAGGTTTTAGCCTCCATTGGGAGTCTGAGGAGAAATGTTATTTCCCTTTACCTGGTTGCTCTTTAAGCAGACACATTTCAAGAATACTTTGGCAGAATACCAAATATTCATTGACTTAGTTTGTATACTTCTTATGGAAAACTTTTTGGAAATGCTTAAAAGGAGAATGCTCTCCAAGCTGTTTATTTAGAGATCTCTGGGTTTAGTTATCAATAAATCCCAAATTAAGCAAGAATTAGACACTGAAATTTTGTGTATTAAAACTTGAAATACCACCAGATTCACTTATGCAGAAAGGACAGTCAGTCCTTGAATATTTTCATGCTTGATTTTCATGTTCTTTGCCATGATTGAAGGAAAAAACCCATTCTGTGTGGATTCAGCACTCATACAAGGATCTCACTCCTCTTCTGCTGTTTTAGGCTATAATTGTAGATGGAGCACTGACTTTGAAGTACAGTTTCATCACTAAATTTTAGAAAGCAATGTGAATGGCTCGAAAATATGTAAAATATGTTGTACAATGTTTCTTTTTAAACATACAAATTCCATCACCGCTTTTTGTGTATTTAGCCCTCAAATAATTGTTTCATATAATTTTGAAACCTTTTGACTTTCTATATATCTTACATGATTTCTCATAAAAAATAAAGGTAAAGCTATAAAAATATATATTTGCATGGAAGAGGAAGAGATAAATACATTTTTCATAAAACCTAGCATTAAAAATTTTCTAAAATGTGTAATTGTCATTCCATCCACTTTTGAAAATATTTTCTGTTAGGCACATTACTCAGCTTTAATGTACTTACAGGCTTCCAAGCAATAATCTACTAATAAAAATGGAAATAAAATAGTTTTCCTTCTACTCCTTGTCATACTTTGTTATACTTTAATAGATGTTATAATGTAAGTACTCAGAATTGTGGGGGAAAATTAGTATGGAAAACAAAGCCTCATTACTAACGTAGCAGGGCTTATGGCTTAAAAGAAGGTGATGGTGTTCCAAGGTGGTGATGGTGGTTATGTCTAGGTAGATAGATGGGGATTTTCACTGTTGTGTGAACAATGCATATGAAGGAAAAGCTGTCTGATGCTTAAGCAATTCAAATGGTTCAGAAGTTAAACTTCCTTAAGAGGAATACTTTGAAGTATTTGCTTCATTCCCAAATCTTTTCACCTTAGATTTTACAGAACATTAACTCTAGAAAAGTCCCAAATTTATTGGCTGTATAATGTTGCCTGAAGCAAGAGATTCTCTTTTTCTTCCCTGCACGATATCTTGAACTCAGGCAGAAAATTTAGGTGGAAAAACAGGAGGGAAAAGGCTAATGTGATAACAAAAATAAAAAAGACTACACTGGCCCAAGGCAAGTGACAACTGAGTCCCACACTGATACAGGACCATAGCCCAGACAATATCCTGCAGGACTGAGCCAGGCCTGGGCAATAGTGAGAAAAGCAGAAAGGGAGAATATTAACAAGCTCCCCTGGACTCATAGGTGTACCCACAGCGATGGAGCAGGAGTTACTATTGGCACATTGATGACAATAAGTAAGATGCTGCATTTGACACAGAGGTTGGGATCCTTGCTGTTGAGTACCCAAGGTGCAGGTACACTGTGTGTGGCACACAGACACATGGCACAGCCGTACCACGCAGAGATACAAAAAAAGCAGTCAGTGGATGGGAGAAGCACCGTGTCTTACTGTGGCACTCCTTTGGAACTCAAACCCATACCTTTCAGCAGGTGGAGCCACAGCAGTAGGTTATAGCTGCCTGTCTGGTTGCAGAGCTGTATCATTAAAGAAGTGATCTCTGTAGCACCCTCACTTTCTAAGTAAAACCATAGTCTAAACAACTTGCAATGAGACTTGTTCTGATCTTTTCTCCCAGTACATTTTATCCATAGGATTACTTACAGTTCTGGTAAACAATCACAAGGCATAAAAAATGAAGCAGTAGGAAGCATAATAATAAATAGCAATTAATACATCATTAAAGGTTTTCTTCCCAAGACAGAAGGAAATGGGAAAAACAATGCATTTTGATGTCAACCTCAGCAAAATTTCTGGATCCCGCTCTTTGGGTACTTAATCATCCTGACATCTAGGCACTTCCATGGGAGTTTTGGCAGTGAAACTATCCAGGGAAAACTTTTTGTTCAAGCAGACCCCTTAGACTGCTCGCCTTTTTTGTTGTTTTCAAAACAGTGTGATTTTATCATGATAACACAACATAGTAAACATATTTCAAATTGTCTTTTCTGCTTCCCAGGCAATTGAGATTCAAGTATTTAATTTAGACTTCATTAAGCAGTTATATATTAAACAAATAGCAGCTACATGCTAAAACATATTTGCAGAGTATTATGGCAATGCAATAGGACCATATCAATTTCACTGTTATAAATCTATTACATAACTTTTAATCCTTGGTGAGTGTTTAATAATCAGTATTCACATAACATACACTAACTGTCCTATTAAATCTAAATTAATTGTGGCTCAGGGAACATTAATTTAAAAGGTTGCCTATTTTCCCAGTAGATCTGATCTTTGTTTCATATTTTTCCATTAAAATTAGTGTTAAAGACTGAGTGAATTTGTTTCATTTAGAATCTAGTTACTAGGTGCTCTGAATACCTGTGAATCACATTCTGCCAAGCTTCTCTGCTAACAGCAATATTAAAGATTCTCTCCCATTTTCTTCCAGTGTAATTAGCATTATCTGGAGATAATAAAGATAATAAAATATCACATATTTGTGTAGGAAAGGCAATCCCTATTGGCTGAAGGAACTGACATTCGGCAGTTCATTAAAACCAGTGAGTCAAAATTTTTCTGTGGGATTTGCATATTTCTAGTTTGCAAAATGACCAACTCTCAGGAATGGATGTCACATTGAAAATTTTTGAAACTTTCCTTCTTTAAATGAATCATGATCCCCACAGTGATGATCTAAAAGTGACTCTGTCCCTTGTCCTCCTCAACAAATGTGAGAAGCTGCCGTAACACTGCATGTAGACCTTGATGAAGACTGCATAGCTATGAGTAATAATTGGCATCAGAGTGTTTTGGTAAGAGAACTGAGATATTTCATTGGAGAAGGGATCAAGAATCCTTTAAATTAATGTCAGAAGAAACTGTTGAATCATATACCCTAACATATAAGAAGCCATCACAAGTCCATATTGAACTTAGTAGATTGTAACTGATTCAAGCTTCCTAGAAAGATATTTCTGAGAACATCCAGAGCTAGAGAATTCATTGCTTCTTTTAGTAATCTATTTCCAGTGACTGTTCACCTTTAGTTTTAAAAATCAGTTATGCTATTTTTAAAAACTGGTATAAAGGCATTATTCAGCACTCTGTGTCTAATGCACAGGAATTGTATCAATGCACTGAAATCATACCACCTCTCAGTCTTTTAAAGCCAAACCATCTCTGTCATACAAAGGTCTTCCCTTCTGTGGATCTCTTCTTTACGCCCTCCAGTTCCCCAACACCCCTAAAAAACAGTTGCCAAAACTGTGTACAGTATTCCGATACGAGCCTCATCAATGCCCTATAACTTCTTTGTTCCTATTTACCAGTATTTCCAATTACTGTGTTTTGTTTTTCTGCAACTGCACATTGAGAATCAGGAGCCCACTGAACTGTCTGTTGGTTCATAGATCTACCTTCAGTTCTTTATCCTGTCTAGATACCACACCCAGATACACCTGTAGCGAAAACACAGGAATGTTTTAGCAGTTGCTGAGCTATACTTACACAGCATCAAGGCATTTTCTTCTCACTCCACCCCATCAGTGAGGAGGCTGGGGGTGCACAAGGAATCAGGAGGGGACAGGCCAGGACAGCTGACCCCAGCTGACCCAAGGGATATTCCATACCCTGTGGCATCATGCTCAGCGTATACAGCTGGGGAAAGAAGGAGGAAGAGGGGCACATTTGGAGTGATAACCAGTGTTTGATGGAGCCCTGCTCTCCTGGACATGTCTAAACACCTGACTGCCCATGGGAAGTGGTGAATTAATTCGTTGCTTTTATTGGGTGGGCAGCTTTTCCATTAAACTGTCTCTATCACAACCCGTGAGTTTTCTCTTCTACCCTTCCAGTTTTCTCCCCCATCTTCCACCAGGGCAGTGAGCAAGCAGCTGTGTGGGCTTTAGGTAGTGAGCGGGGTTAAGCCATGACACTCACATAAAGCCAGAGATGACATAACTTTTGGCGCTTGCCATCTATTTCTTGCTACACAGCCTTGGCACTGATGTTGTAGTCCTAGCTGTAGTTTGGCTGAAGCAGTGAACTTTAATCTCAGCTAATTCATATCTGAAAATACTAAACAAACAACTGACAACATTTTATTTCACTGTCTCTCATATCCCGAAGAAATACACACTCACAGAACAAGAAGTACGGGAATTAAGAGAGGATATGGTCTTGTGAGCCAAGGGTGGAAGGCACCTTGCTAGTCCTGTTTAAGCAGAACTTTCTCCTTTCCCATTAAGTCACTGGTTAATCGAACTAGATTTTGTTAGTCGTGCTATTGCTTACTGCTCAGTTTAATATCCATCTGTGTTTCTTTGCCTCTGGAAACCAGGAGGAGGCTAAAATTATATTAAAATTTAAAAGAAGAGAATAAGTGAGGGTTGAGGAAAAATGAAGAAGAATTATAGGCCACTAAATTTAACTTCAATATCTGACAAATAACTAGAACAATTAGTAAAGCAAGAGCAATCAGTACGTAAACAGGTTGAAGAAAACGCAGTGATAAATCGGTAACACATTTGTAAAAAGCATAAATCAAGTGAAACCAAACTAATTGGTTTCTTCGATGAAATAATGAATGCACAAAGCAAAAGTGGTAGACAGAATTTCTTAATATTAATAAAACACTGATCCTGGTTGCACATGGCATTCTCGAAAAGAAGTTTAGTTGGATTAAACAGAACCAGCACAAAATGAACACACAGGTAAATAAATCAAATACTGAAAAACTTTTCCAGTTGAGCTGATAGCTGGGAGTAGATCAAAACTACTTTGCACGATCAAACATCTTACACAGCTCAATTTAGACATGAAGGGTTTTTTTCCTTTTTTTTTATTTAAGTCAACCCCCCCCCCAATAAAACAGCATCCCATGTAAGAAATACCTAAATAAAGAAACTGAGCAGACCAGCAAAAATGACAGCCATTTTGGTTCTATGCCAGCACCAGAATAGCTTGCATCAGCATCAGTTTTCTGCTACACAGCTGAGTTGCTTTATTTAGATATATTAAATATTCCAAAGCATATCTAAATAGAGCTTTGGTTGCTGCAGGATTATCTCAAATTTATTTATTGACGTTGCTTCTGTTGACTGTATTTCTGTCCATTCATCTAAAATCACAGGATTCATGAAATGTTTATTCCTTTTTGTTTTGACTGAGTGAAAAAAGATGTCTACTGGCACTATGTGTCTTTGGGATCTTTTGCTCTGTTTTCTTTATAAAAGCTAATAAAGATTCTTGTGATTATTTATGTTTTTCCACAGCAAATAATCATGCTGTTGGCAGGTATGGCCACCTATGTTTTTTGACAACTAAGAGAATGTTTTGGCTTTTAAGAGTACAAAAACTTTTTCTTGTCCCAGAAGTTGTGCTAAGAGGCAATAGTTGACAGAGATATGAGATCCCAAGATCTCAATGAGAGGCTCTTTGATAGACTTACAGACAGCAATTTTAGCAGGAACATCAGCAGCATCATCATCAAGACTTTTCATTGCAATTAGAGGAAAGGAACATATTTAGAAGTTTTAAAGGATGATTATCAAGTTAGTTTTCAGATTTTTATGAGACAACCTTTCCAAGTTAAGAAGGGTAGCACACACCTGAACAGCAGGTGAGCTAATCAAATCTGACAATAAAACACGACATATGTATTTTAGTGTTAGAATAAAAATATAATGTTGAAAGGAGGCATCAGTGGTAAAAAATACAGACTGAAATGCAGAGCACATAGAACAGGCAGATGCAATGAACAAAGTTTTATACAAGAAAAAACAAATACTATTAATTGTTAAAGAGTTGATTTTGTCTGCACATAGACTTCAGTAGTGTTTATTTTAAAGTATAATGAATATATATATGCCACAAATAAAACCCGAGTCAGTAAAACTTTTGCTACAACCATTTCTACACCCTTGATATAATCCAGATTGCATTAAAGTTGAAATAAATGCAAAATTGCCTCTGACTTCCCAGGAATGGATTCGCACTCATAAGCAGTGAGCCTTCTCATTTCAGTCAAGTATCACACGACTTGAATAGTTAATTTTAAAAAGGGCAAGGATACAATATCATTAGATAGATTGGGGTTAAAAAGTTATGAGCTTATATTTTAAATAGTAGAAAATGACTGGGTTTTTTTTCAGGGAAAGTATCACATGTAAAGATGCAAAGATGAAGGTAACTTTGTTTTCCTTCATAATGAATGCTGCGTCAAACGTGTACTAGTGCAATCAGAATATTGTCTTAGGATAAATTTAAGAGTTTAAAATACATAATTAAAATGAATAGATTTAGGGTTTTTTCCCCTTATAATTCAATTTCTACATAGGCATGTTCACTTCAGAGAAAAGAACGATAGCAACTTTTAACAGCATACAAATACATATTAGATTGCAAGTACTGCTTGCTGAGAACAAAATAAAGGGTACATGCAATATACAGAGGAGAAATTTTGCTTATGATGGGTGGAATAGACAGTAAACAAGAGTGACTGTGGAGTTGCTGCTATTGGAGGCCCACATGGCTGGAGTTGATTCAGTGTGAAAACAGAAGACATGAGATCTTTTGGGTTACTCTCAGCAGGCAGTAAGGGCATTTTAAGAAGCCCACACACCACTACCGCTTCTTTCAGAGGAAGTAATGTGCCAGGCATGTTTTCAAAAGTTGCTGGGAATAGTACACCCTATCTAATGTCCCAATTTTTACGTTCCAGGTAATTGTCAGCTTTTTTTAGACATTGGTATTTTAAAGCAGCACAGTGAGGAGTACAGAGATTTACATAGCCTCCAAAGTTTACAATTCTTTGTTGTGAGTTGTAATGAGTAATGGATAAAGATAATTAACTTCTACTCTAAAACTAAAAGCACTTGTTGTAGCATACCTAAACAAATTTATTCATAAGTAACAATACTTTCATTTAAAAAAATCTAACAGCCTCTCATGTAGGGAGCTCTGATCAGAGCTTATAGCTCAAAATACATTGTTAGAAATGTTTCCTAGACAATACGGAAGGGTAATTCTTCTTTCTTTTTTAATTGAGAAGCTGTAATATAAACATCTATGTAGAAACACATACAGATAAGTAGTTCTCAAAGTTTTAAAGTGTTTTTCAGATCTACCCCACAGAAATGTGTTTGGTCACATGAATGTAAGTAAGAATGCAAAACAAGATAACAAATGTTAAGATAATTACACGTATGCCCTTTCTGAATGCCTTCAGCAAAAAAGAAAAAAAAACAACTGTATAAGGCAATGGGGGCTGTGTGATTTTCTGAAGGTGAGGAAATTTGAATTCCAGCTGTATAGGAAATTTCAGGCTCAGATCCTTATTGCTCATAGTTACTGTTCTCCAAGTGCTAGTCTGCAATGGAAAACTGAAAAGTTAAAACTTTGAAGATTGTTAACTGAACTATTAGCGTAATTCGTTTTCAAAGACATACCTCCTACAAATCTCTACCAACAATTTTTTTCCAATCAGAAAGGTACAGCTTCTTCTGAGGTGTAGCAAAGGGTACCATGCAGTGGTCTACCAAGCAATTATCTAAAGCAAGAATCAAAGACAATGTCTGAGTAAGACTAGATGGCAGGAGCAGGAAGATCTTAAAAGGGCAGAATTGTATTACTGGATGACATTTAACCAAGGGAAATCGTACAGTATGTATCATCTCAGTTTCATTGAGTCTAGTCAATCTAATTGCCATTTGCAATCTGGAAGACAGCATTTCTAACATGGCCACGGGGGGACATATGGCTTCTTGTGGGACATATATGCAAGACATGCACTGAAAAAAACGCTGTAACTAGCCCTTGCCTGTAGGAGAGAAAATCTACAACACAGCTGTGTATAGCGATGTGGCCATGGCAGCACCAAGACCAGCACAAGCTTGCCACCCAAATGTTTATGTGACTCTTTAGTCAATTGCACAATTGCTCTCACAGTAACAATGCTAACAGCACATCAAATAGTTAGCTGAAACTCAGCCTCTGTAAGTACATAGAGCTAATCACAACCTTCATTACAGAATAAATTTTCTACTGGAAGGAAAAGCACCCCTCCTGACAGGTTGAGATTCCATGTTTCCCCTAAGTGCCTTTTGTTCAGTTAGTAACTTTGCCTAATTTCAGATAGAGTGAACTGACTTAATTACATGCAATTGTCAGCTTTGGTACACAGTGCCTAAGCCTTCTCCAGCCCTTAGCATAGGGTGGGAGAAAGTTCATTTGCTCACTGGAAGTTCATGTGCTTTTTTCTGAAAATGTGTCACACATAGAATACTCGATGTAGTTGGATGCACTGAATCTAATCCAGTGTGTCATGCCTTATGATCCTAGCTGATAAACACGTTTCACTGAAAAAGTGCTATGAAAATCCTATGAGAAGGGGAAAGCTGGGATGACTTTCTCAGGCCATGACAGCAAGTGTAGGGAAGCAAAGCTGCATGAATTTCAATTAATTAATTAGTTTATGACACAGAAAAAAAGTAGTATTTTAAAGAAAGTACCTAAAGAGACTTCAATTTCTGATAAATTAAATTATTCTGTAGTAGTATGCTAGGATTTTGCCATATGTCTTAACACAACATTACCTTGTTTGTATGAATAATTGCAGTGTGCTAACATAAGTACACTCATCCAAATTTCACATAATTGTAAATAAATAGTTTTGATTAAATGAAAACCTAATTTTATGAGGTTTTCCCAGTTTTTCCACTAGATAAAACCCTTTATCATCCACTATGGAATTATGACCGTGGCTCTTCATTTTTGTAACATAAAGGGTAGCTCCTCCCACAAGATTTTGACCACCTCGTGAAGTTGAGTTCATCAAATGCCCAGTCCTTGCTTTCTCAATACCTTACCCCACCACTTTAAGATGCAGTCAGATTTTATCTGACTCTCACAGGACAGGAAGCATAGAGTTTGTATTCATATAGTTTGGTTTAAGCTAAGAGCATAACCACATTTAATCCACTTCATGTTGAATGATCTAATCCTTTGTGATTTTGGAGCTGGGTAAAAGTGCTGTAAGTATTAGCATGTTTATATTTCTGGTTTAAAATGCCTGGGATACTTGAGCTGACACTGTGCATCTGCCTTGCTTAGGTAGCATTTGTCAATGAAAGACCCTCATTCTCAGCATTTATGCCCTAGATCGTTTGGCAAGTCATTGTATTTGTGTCTTCAGAGTATGCTCCAGTTTTCCTAGGCTTTTTTCTGAATAGAGTATGTACTATCAGGAGAACAATTATTTCTTCATAAACAATGCCCATGTTGATGACTGTATTGTTTATAAAATTCACCTGTTTTATAGTCAAGCAATATATTATATAAATGTGAAAATAAAATGCTTATTTTAGGGTCTTAAAGATGCACAGCTGAAGATCTTCTTCCTCTCCTAAATGCAAATGCTATTAAAATCACTTTTTCAGCAATTAAAGAGCATTAGGTAGACTTTCAGTTAAGATAAATTTACCTCAAAAATGTATTCATCACTCTCTTCAAAAGTAAAGCCCCAAAGCAAAATACACATAGTTGCCAGCAGCTTTAGTCAAAGCTAAAATTAGCCATGCTGATTAAGTGGATTTTGCATAACCTTAACTATTAATCCCTCATATTGGTCTTCTTTTCTTTGAAAAATCTTTAAGTACCAATAACCTAAAGGTTTATAGAGTCACTTTTTAATACTACTTAGTTAAGATTTAATCCTTTGTATAATAGTTAACATTGGCAAGATCTTTTAATAGCACAAGATTTCTAACATGCACTTGCTGAACAAAACAGACATTTTCAATTCCAGGGAAATAATGGCAATACACATAGAGCAAGAGAACTTCGATTTAAAGAATTAAAAAATGTACTTACAAGAGATAAAATGGAACTAACAGTAAATTAATCTCTCAGTTTTCACCCTTTCCTTAAATAGTATTCTTTTCATGCTTAATTCTTTCCCCTTCCATTTTCTTTAACTCAGCTCCTTATTTTCTAACAGCTAGATTGCCTTCCATCTTACCTGGCTAAGCAAGACATAAATTACATTTTCCAGGACACCAATAATGAATTTGACTCCAAATCTCTTTTTGAAAGCAACCCCTGTTTTATAGACACTTCTTCTGAAAAGGCAAGATAGTACTGAGTCTCGGATCATTCTGGTGCTGTCAGACGGAAATTAAATTACCACCTTTAAAAGTTGAAATTGTTCCTATTTTCAGAACAGGTCAAGGAGGAGTGAAGTAAGTTGTTCTTCATAAAGTGGTGTGCCTTTGCAAACTTTGACTCTTGTTTAGGGCTGGTCCTGCTAACGGAGGGTGCTTTCTCTGAAGACTTATCTAACACCTTTTGCTTCAAATTTGCTCCAGGCTAAGAGTGCAAATATTACTAGCTACCCAAGCTGAGCCGACACCTGGAAGCTCATTAGTTTACCATAACTCCTTTGTGTGCCCCAGCCCTGCCTCAGCATTTCATAGCATTTGCTCTTCTGCCTGGTTTTTTACAAAAAGTAATCAACCTTCACATTTTGTAATAATTTGCATTTTCTGATATTTATTTTTTTAGCACCAATAATTTGAAAAGAGTTTGGCAGCACCAGTGATCCTGCTTCCTTCACTTTAGAAATAATTAACAGAAATCCAAAAAGAAAAAAGAGCTATTATAGGTAGCTGGTAATTATAGCTCACACTTCTGTTTTGCCAGTCAAACAATTTAAGAAATCAATTATAAGGCAAATTATTAATTAATTGAGTGGTAAACATTTTTTCTCTTTTATATAAGCTACGGGTTTTTTCATCTGCGTTTGAGCATTAATTCATTAATTGTTTTAAACATCACTTCATCAGCAGTAAAGTCAAAGCAGCTGACAGTTGTGTTTTGTTTATATATTTGATCAATACAACCAGCTGAAAACTTTCAGATCATTGATCATGTCATGTTCTGCTGAGTAATTGGCCAGTAAAACTAGATGTTTGGAAACTGATGACTTAGTGGTTCAAGGGTCAGTCCAGCAAGAAACTGAAGCTGGCTAAAACAGACTTTCTTTTCTTCTTTGTCTTTCTCTTCAGCAGGTGGTCTTCTGAATGATCCATGATCTCATCTCTAATCTTCATGATATTTTTCTTCTTTTTTTGTGACAGATTTTCAAGACAGATTGTTGTTGTATTGATCACCTTAGTCTGCTGTCTGTACAGCATTGTAAAAGTACTAGCAATGGTATTCCAGGTGGAGAGCATAGTGACATTTATGGGTTTCTTTTAATGTTTCCTTTCTGTCCTTTTCAGCTATTTATAACTTTGTCAAACTTTCACCTTCACAGCTGAAATTTCTCAGATATGATCATTGACCAAAGGTCAATTTTATCCTAGTTCACTTATTAAGTTTGAGGGGAAAAAAAATCATCCAGTTTTGTGATCTTAAGTCATGTAACAGTTTGCTTTTCCTTACATGAAGACTTGTGGACTTTTTCTTACAGGGCTTTAAGCAAGACTCGTATCTGAAGACTTTGAAATTTAGCTCAGAGAACACTTAGTATAGACATGTTCTTTTCAGTGCTTTTTTACCAGTCTGTTCCTGTTTGGTAGACCTATACAAATTATCCAAGCTGTCTTTCTTATTAAATGGTATGGACCTTGTGTGGAAAGAAGCAAAGCTCTAAGAAGAAACAAATGAAATTATGAAATTGTGAATGTTTGGAAACCTGAATTATTTCCTCCCCCCTTGTTGAGGTTCCTGTCTCAGAATAAGTGCATGCAAGCATTTATCTCACTAACGATGCAGTGACATCGCATGGGAGACAAGCACCCAGGAGAGATTGCACAATGGTCAAGGAGTCATAAAGAGACACAGTGCCTGCAGAAGTGCGCAGAATAAGTGAACTTATGGGAGGTTACAAGTGCCAAATGCTGTGAGTGGGATAATGACATTACTCCGCAGAATTCTGTGAATTACGGTCAAATAACCAAACAATTTTTTTTGCTTTTTCCAGCCTTAAACAAAAGTTTCCTTAATTTATCTTAGTGATGAATAACTATGCAAACATATTATTCAAGCTTTAATGATTGTTAAGAGGATAAATTTTAAAGTGCTATAGGTGGGCAGTGACAGAGATAAACCACAACAGAAAAGCATTGCAGTTTTTTGATTCTGTCCAATGGAAAAGCTATTGTTTTCAGATAGGTTTGTCACTTCTGTTAAAATTCTAGTCCCACAGTCAAATACTTATCCATCCTCTTAGTAGATTGTGATCACAACTCTCTTCAAAAGCAGCTATAATTTTGTCTTTTATAAAATCACCTCTTTCCCTTACAGATTTACAGGAAAAATTTGAATGATAAAAAGGTAATCTCTAATGTCATTACAGTGTTCGTATTTGAGTTAGTTGTGTACTGAACACGACTTTAATATTTCGTTCTCCATAGAAGCTGAGATTCTATAGTATTGACTTTAATAGGCAATCATTCAACTTTTAAACTTTTAAGACATAAAGTAAATTTAGTACAGGAAACTTGCTATTGCGAAGTTATGGGTGAAAAGATATATTTCAGCATCCACTGAGCAGTACATGCAGGTTACTGCAGAGAAGGGCAGAGCTGAGATACGTGATTTTGGGTTTCAGGTCTTCTTTCTGACATTTTAACATTTCAGTTACAAAGCTCTGTTAATGTCAATTTTTGAAGGAATATACGAAGTTTCAAATTCTGTTGAGCATTTCAGCAGACATGCTTGCCAGAACAAAACAGAACTGTATATTTGCTTTCAGCATATACCTCAATATTAAAGAGAATTAAAGCTAACAACAAACTTATAGCTTTGCATTTTCATAGTTATATATTGGAAATTAAGCATCCATCTGCATGTTTCCTTAGCTTTTCAGAAATGTGCTCAGTGCCAGGTAATTCTGCAGTAGATGTGAGAAGATACAGATAGGTATTGTCCTCTGAAAAGGACATGTACCTGATGAAAGATCTAAATGTTTTCCTAATCCTGATATTGATCTTTTGTGTGGCTTTTGAGAAATCATTTCTCTTTTCATTAGGGGCTCTTTTCTCCTGTGTAGTGCCTTTCCAGGGACAGAGAAAGATCTGTGCATAACAGCACTATAATCTTTTTTGCACTGAATGCTTCCAGTATTGTGGCAGGAANCAAGGGAAAAAAAAACTGAAAAAAGTTTCAAATTAGTATCACCTTATTTTTTAATAGAGAAGAAACCAGTGCCTAGAGAAATTAATGGCTATAAAGTATTCCATGGAAATAAACAGGTATAGTGATAAACAGAAGTTATAGTAATCTCAAGATCTTCTCTTAAGAAAGTCTTCCCAGCTTGTTCTGTCATGCTGACATTCTCACTGAATTATTGTAGGAGAACAAAGATTTTGTTCATTTTAAACCTTCTCTTTGAATAGCAGAGGTGTGGTTAAGGCACTAATCCAGCTGGGTAACATTTGCAAGCTCTATAAACAATAGCACATGACACAAAGCATGATGAAAGGTACATATCTTGGATCTGTTCTAGGCATCAATCCAGGGCTGTGTTCTGTAACTGCAGGAAAAATACTGAACCTGAAGCCTTTAGAAAACACTTAGAAATCTTATATATACCATATTTTTATAGGACTTGGCTAATCTTGACTGGGAGAAGGAGAGTGAAATAAAAAATCCAAATCCCTTTTGCAATACCTGTTAACATCCTATGACACAGTGGAAGTTCAGCCATGTTGAAAGAAGACTGCAAAAGTAGCTTTAAAAATATCAGTTACACTCATGTGAAAACAATATTTTGATGGACAAAAAAATTTGATAACATTCATGGGTTATTTTCTCCTCTTTTTATTTTATTCCAGTTCATTAAATATTTTGTTTTGGTGAAAGCTAAGACGTGATCCAACTGTCAATGACTAATGGAAAGCTTGTGTTGATTTTGTTTGTAGAGCCTGTGTCCATATAGAGTCCAAAATGGAAACCTTTTGTTATTCTACTTGTGGAAGTGTGATAGAACTTGTATTTTTTCCACTGCACTCTGGGGAATTCTGGACTAAGATGTTTAAGAGGAGGAAAACAGTGAGCATGGAAAGATGAGGTCTAAAAAGAAATTACAATGACTTTTTATTTTTTTTCCTTACATTTGAAAACTGAGATTTAGAACCAAGGTATTTTGTCAGAATGTAGCATTATGGTACATTTTTTATGAAAAAGGATGCCAAAAAAAAAAAAAAAA
>VWZT01013711.1:592996-701119 GCA_013397055.1 Pachycephala philippinensis
AAAAAAACCAAAAAAACCCCAAAACAAAACAAAACAAAAAAAACCAAAAAAAACCAAAACAAAACTGAGGCTAAGATCATGAATACAGGCCAGAAACAGAGTATAAAATAATTGGTAATCAGTAGAGCACAGTCTGCTGGAGAACTTGGAACTCAATATGAAGTTACTCACTCTTTGGCAAGGAAACAAATAATTGCAACCAATGGCAAGGTCCACATAAAAGGTAACAGCTTTCTATTGCTACAACTTCTTGCCTTGGCTCAGACTGAGAGGAGAGCGATGTGGGTAGTAGCACCACCATTGGACAGATTTTAAATACATTTAATAAGCTGCTATATGTATTCTGCTAAATAGTGTAATTCACAAAACCTGCTTTTGAAAGGCTAGAAGATAGAAGGTTGCCTTTGTTCCCTACCCCAATCTATGCCATAGATCATGATGTAGTCTTTTAATTACATAAACACAATTTTTTTCTGCAGACTTCCATGGGAATGTGAGGAACCAGAAATATCCAGAAATATTCCTAAGAGCTCGGTGTGCATGTGTGCCCAATATCCATATCCTCAGAGCTCTAACTATTGCCTCCTATGGGATATTGATCACTCAGCAGCCAAAAGCTTTCATACAACAGCCATTACTAGGTCTATTCACCAGTTTAGTCTGAAGGGCAATTAGGGGGGAGTCAAAGGAGCTCGATCTAAAAATAGACTTGCTTACCCATAAACTCCACTGTTTTTTGTTGTGTGATTATAAAATACTGAAGTATTTCATCAGAAGGAGAAGGATGTGTATGATTTAATCTACACTATGCCATTATTCAGTTTACTCTGTGCCGAGGTAAAATATGAGGGAAGATACCAAGAGCTTAAGTTGAATGAGACACAGTATTTATCCATGTGACTTCTTTATTAAGGAGACAACCCTCTGTGATGGTAAAAAGGTCAGTGCTGCCCCATTATGCCTACTGTATCCTTTAATCTTTTTTTATTATTTATTTATTTATGTGCTGAAATCAAGAAATAGAAAGCTATGTTAAACAGTTGTATTGATTTTTTTTTTTTCATTTTATTCTATTAGTTTAGCTTCAGGGTCAGGTACGTGTTTTGTGATATTTCCAGAATAACATAGTCCTGAGACATCCCTGCACATCTGTAATCCTGTTTGGAAGGCTATATATATGTGTGTGTATATATATGTACATATGTATGTATAAAACTCAAGTTGTTTGAAAAATAACCTGTATTTACTGAATTTCAAATAGCTATTTGAATTACTTTGTCAAATTAAAGTACTGCTGTACATCTCCTTTTCCAGCTGCAAGCAATAGTACTCACTACTATTTTGCAGGATAAAAATGAGGAGTACAATGGATAGTATTTCTTGCAAAAGGAAAAAATATTTACAGGATAGTGGTGTAGCACAAATCTTTTGAAAAGTAATATCAACTACTGTCTCTCATAGTGTGCTGCCATTTAATAGTAGATGGTTCTATGTTGTTGATACAGGGAAGTGAATTTTATGTAAATGCACTAATATAATGGGATTTCTTCATCCTGACTGGTGGAAGAAGCTTTTCAAGCATATTTGCTAAAGTCATAGACAATGTCATTAGTCATAGTCAGTGACATGAGAAACAGCATTTCTGGAAGAAAAAGAAAATGAAAGATACAGTTTCAGTGCTATATGAACTAGTTGCACTATTTCAAGCTAATTCTGAAAACAAATAATGGGACTATGCAGGACTTTATACATATTATAAATGTTGAAATATTTTTGTTTTGTCAATATATCCCCAATATAAAATTAGTCTGGGCAAAATCCTTTCCTGGTTTATTCCATGATTGTATTAAAATAAATAAAAATTATTTTAAAAACCAAAAAACAAACAAATGAAGAAACCCCCATCCAAACCCAAACCCTGAAAGAAAAAAAAGGCAGTAAAAATTGTTAAGAATTTTTTTTTTAGGTTATTAGTGTTTTGGTGAGAAAGCCTGCATATAAATGAAAAAAAAAAAAAGTATTTCTGTGATAATTCAGTTTTAAAAACAGGCTTATGTGATGGTGTTGATTTTCACTTTTTTGTGGTCTTATGGATGTTGCTTGAAGCATTTCTCTTAGTACCTGCATCTGTAATGTCTCTTTCAAGTATATTCTCTGGTGCCTAATATGGTACTTGCACCAGCTTTTCAGGCTTTCCGTCGTGTTGCAGCACCAATATTTATTCAGCCGCATATTCTCACAAATGTCAGTTTTCTTTCGAATTTGGTTGGCTCTGGTTAGTGATTTCCACGGATATTGTGCCTGTAAGCACTCAAACATCTCAGCAATGTTTAACCCCCCCATCATGTGATGGGATGTCAGCACACACCTCTGCCCCCTGGAATGCACTGTAACAGGGGCTGCTGCTGTCTTGTTGTTGGCATGTGGGGTCAGAAGAAAGAAAAACATCCCTGTGCTAGGAAATATGTAAGTTGTGAATGTTAGAATGGGAGAATAATATAGACATCACATATATAATCTTTCAGCAATGAAAACCAAGTAATACAACAAGTTTCTAAGGGTAAACCTGTTAGGAAGGGGGAAGTTTCAGAAACAGCAAAACAAACAGATACTGGGCCTACATTTTCAAATGAGCCAAATTTGACTTCTAGTTATGGGCACTGAAATGATGTTCCAGAGGATAAGGTGCTGGGATTTTGACGTGTACCTAGTGTAAAAAATGAAGCGTACTGATTTTAAAGCAGAACTAGGTATGTGCAGTGAAGATTCTATGTGCATGATTTTTGAAGATTTAACTGTGTAGCAAAATAGCGTACAGATCATGGCATAAATAGGGGAATTGTGCCACTTTCAAATGTGTGAGACTGCTTTCTATTTTAAAAATGTTAACAAGTTTAGCTAAAGTCATTCAGATGTGTCTTTCTAACCAGTTGCAGCCAATCTGATAAGTTGCAGCAGATATTTTCCTGGAAAAATCATATTAAGCAGATTTGCCTCTAGGTAGCTCTGCAAACATCTTGAAACTCTCAGTTTCTGGAAAATGTAGACAGCTCTCCCTGAAACACCAGTGAAAGGGTGCTGTCTCAGCAAACAGAGTGCATTCACAAGGGACCAGAGGGCCTGCCTATACTTCTGATATTTTTTGTGTTGTTTTTCATATATATCTATATCTTCCTTTTTTTATCCTGATATTTTTGCATGATGGCTCATTGTTTTTAAGCTTGTTCACCTAAAAGATGAGTGATCCTGAAGTGTGGAACAGCAGGACATGCCAATATATAAACGAATAGAGCATGGCTTTATATGAAAGAGCTTTTGCCAGGTTTTCTACTGAAGTGTGCAAATTTAAAGCTGTGGATCAACGCCCTGCTCTGTGCACTCAGTGTTATGTCACAACGTAGTGACAGTGACAAACTCCTGAGCAGGCAAGCCCACTTAAAAATACTGTATGGAGGCACTCAGCAATAAACGACAATTGGCTTCAACATTCAAGAACTATCAAGGACATCTGAAGACTGATAACCAATATGGAATATCACTTTACAAATATACTACACATCCTAATGCTGTTGCCTTGCTGAATTGCCGAGGTTTTTCTGGTACAGGGAGTGATGTAACACTAGTTTGGCCCTCCACTATAGTTTGTGGAGGGTTATTCCCAGCAAGATTAATTTGTGTGAGCTCCCCAAATGCAACTAACTTGCTCACAACTAGCTTTAGGTTTCCAAGATATTGTGCACATATATCTGGTATTGGAAAGCTCATAGCAGCTGGCATTGCATTGGCAGTTTCCTCAGGAATATAAAAAAATTCAAGCTGCATCATGCAACTACCAGAAGCAGTGGGAGAATATTTTATTTCTTCAGTCTTGGGCTTTTTTATGTTTTTTTAGCCAGTGGCTCACTGTTATGTCATTCACTTTATGAAGGACAACACTCTGTTGTATGAATGGCTTACTTTTAAGCTTTCTTCCAGGAAAAAATCCAGCTGTAAAATCTCTAACCATCTGACTGATAGTCTGTTTTTCCAGTGCCAATGCTATACACAGAAGAGAACTGATGGTTGTAGAGCTGCTTTAAGATGAGTCATTACTTGTTTACATATACTTTAATAGAAATTCTTTAATAATAATATTCTTTTGCCAAAATTTCACAGTTTATATCTATTGCTCAGTTACAGATTCCTGCCTAGTTTTCCCGATATTCTTAATTTTAAATGTCTTCCAGCATTACAGCTCTCCAGAATTTTACCTGTTACCATATGTTGATTTTTTCCCAAAATATTATTCATCTGTTTTCTAAATGGAATCTCATTGCAATATTCTGCCTGTGTTTCTAATCTTCCCAAGAACCCTTGAATTATTTCTCCATTTTCAGCAGTGTGCCCAGCTCCTCCTAGTTTAATAGATCTGCAGATTTCATTAATGTACCATTTACTCCCTCTTCTAGCTCATTATTGAAGCTATTAAATGAGATCAGAAGTAATACTAATCTTTGTGTACTGCACTAAATGCCTCCCTTCAAAGATATTGTTTATCATTACCCTTCATTGTTTGTCATCACCCTTCATTTCAGTCAACATGATAGTTCATTTCCAATTTGATTTAAGTTTGGGAACAGAATTTTGACACATTGGTGATGGGAGAAGAAAGGCTAATCAACAATCCAGGAGCAGCCTCTAATTAAGGCTAAATTTAGAGAATCCAAGTTATGAGACCTCTACTGCAGCCACAGTGTAAGGTAGAAACTGTCTCCATAACTTAATTGAGAACACCTTAAACCCAGTGCTAAAATATCCTAAAGAAAACAGTATATGGCTAAAAGTCAGACATATGACAGTATATCTTCTGCTCTCTATTCATTAATTTTGTATTACTATTACAAAAATCAAGTTTGTCTGGCAGACTTCAAAGTGTTTTAGTAAATTTGTTTCTCAATAGCTGCTCTATTATGTTGCCAGAGAGAGAAGCTAAATTTATGAGTAGCAATTACAAAGACAACTCACAGAAGATATGAACTTCTATCTTTGGCTGTTTCAGAGACATACAGTCT
Source organism: Pachycephala philippinensis (assembly GCA_013397055.1). Classification (NCBI taxonomy): domain Eukaryota; kingdom Metazoa; phylum Chordata; class Aves; order Passeriformes; genus Pachycephala; species Pachycephala philippinensis. The sequence goes on from VWZT01013711.1 coordinate 598,048, forward strand.
CGCTTCCAAAGAAGGTATATCTTTCTACTGGTCCCTGCATGGTGTAAAATTTCAGGAACAGGATTTTAATTTTCACCACCCCTTCAAAATTTAATTTCTAAACTCCATAGTAAATACTATTAAAGGTATTTATAATAGGAAACATCAATTCAGTCAGGAAAATCTCCTTTTGACAGGATTCAATTCTTCTGATAATAATTAACCCCACATGACTTAAAGTCCAACACCAAAACCTATTCATCTTTCACCTTAATAGAATATCTAGCATTTTGTAAATTTAGTTGCTCACCCTTATTATCAGGGCCAATTATTCCTGCTTTTTATTGACTTGTCAAAAAAATCTTTGTCCAAATACATTTGGATACCCAGAAACTGCTTGTTTTTTCTTACAAATACTTGGCTTGAGCTCATTTGGTTACACATGTGCCTGTGAAAATGTAGAGACCTTAAATGTAGTCTGGAAAAACATGGCCTCTAGATAGAGGCCTTAATAGTTCTCTTAAAGTTTTATACCCATATGTGTTGAACAAAACAGTGGGACAGTGAAATACTGAAATTCAGGTTGGGGCCAGGTTATTTGTGGGGAAATGTAGGGAAAATTATCAGAGTAAGAAGGTGGGTGCATCCTAGGAGCCATGCGGTGGGTCTAATGAAGATGTAATTTCAAGTCCCACCACTGCAGTAAGGAGTGGGTTATGAATCCAGAAATACAACCAGAAGTGGGATCACAAATGTAGAAACTGGGTTGCCAGAAAAGTTTGAGCTTAGTTGCTGTAAGTTTTGAAGCCCTGCATCTTTCAGTATCTGCCTACTTATCTGACATAACCTGGCATCTCATTACTGTGCATCTGTCTTAACCTCTGAGGCAAATTTTGTTCACTCTCCCCCAGACTGCTTATGGAATATTCTCCTCCTACTCAATCTCTCCCAAAACCTATCTCTGTTGATTCCTGATAGGATTCAACAGCCTTGTTTTTATGCTTAAGCATTTTTATAAAACTTCTTTTATTGTTACTATCTCCTGTCTGCCCCTCTCCCCCTATTATTGAGTGACATATGTATTATATCTCCTGTGAAATTGAATTGCATTATTCTCAGTGAAAATATTTGTTGTCACTTACATTTTCAAAGGTGCCTACAAGTAACATTTAATGACGTACAAAATAAGCATTATTACCCTGGTTCATTAATACTTATTAATCATGATTTAAGGTGGCCCTGATGAGTTTGACTGTTAACTGTCCTTATCTCGCAGATGAAAGCCTGAGGATGCTCTTTCAACATGAGAACATTGACTAGTTCATTTTATCAATTTTTGGTCATCTGTATAATACACATGAAGGGTATGTATGTTTGCCTAGACCATGTGTCAGCATGTGTTTTGGGAACAAATTAATATGTTGTGCCTCATTTCCCCTTTTGTTCCTTTGTATTCAAGGGGCTTTTACCTTTCCTCTGACAGACACTTGAGGAAATACATGCCTGCTGTGAAAGCCTGATTTATTTTGCATTGCATCTGCACTGTCTGGTTCTGCAATATTCGTTTTGGAATTAAATCAGCTTCCCTGCATCTCTACAAAGGAATTTATTTTTTTTCTAAGAAGTTGATTCTTTTATTGTGTGCATTCTTGGCAAAAGTATGTGCATTGACTGTATTAGTGGCTTTCCTACGTGTATTAAGGTTTCTTATTTTCATTATCAAAAAAAATGCCAGTTACATGAATAATGCTTTGCAGAAGTAGGTCCTCACTCAGAAAGATTTCAAAATCAAGGGAGTAGAGTGTAAGTGGAGTAAAGAAGAAGAATAGTGGTCATATATTACAGCAGTCCTATATGTGCAGATAGTGACCTCGGCAAAAGCAGTGTGGATGTAGTATTATAATAAATGGGGGAAAAACACCAGTAAGTTTAAAANAAAATTGCGGTAGTGCCATCTAGTGTGCCAGGTGTTGCAGTTTTCTGGAAAGGGACACTAAACTACTAACTACTTTCAACCCATCCCACTTGTTACCTGACTCTCCTCCTGCTGCTGCTCCCTTTTCAGGCTGCTGACAGGAGAGCAGTAACAGCATTGACAGAAGGTAGAGGAAGAGACCTGAGGGCTGTTTTGCAGATGCTGATTCTGGCACACATGCCATAAGGTTGTCATTGCTGCTCTAAAAAAATGAGCATCCACGGGGTTTTAAAGGAGAAAGATAGCTGTTCTGTTTCTACTCCCACACAAATCTTGCTCGTCTACTCATTGGTTTCCACTGCAAAACATGTAACGGATAAAATATCCTTTTTCACCTACTGCAGACAAGTTTTCCTGGTGTTGCAAGAGAAAAAAAAACCCTAATTTTGATGCCAGAAAAGAAGAGGGGCTGCTGGTTTTTGAAGCTTACTGGAAGAGGTGGAAACTATTTTTTGCCTGGTGGCTAAAGAAATTGTGTTGAATAGAGGGTCCACAAAGTTCTCTGTATGGGAGGTGGGAGGGGAGAGGCAAGTGAAGGGAAAGAGGGATCTGTTCTCTGTATTAATTCTTTGTACTAGGAGGAGCCCTTTTACCGTGACCACCTAGGCTTTTCCACTTCTGCCTTTTCCACTTTCACTGGTAGCTCACTGAACCTCTCCACTTTAATCCTGAGATATGCAAAGTGCATGGCTTACCCTTCAGTGTGTGAAGCTGCACAGGGTTTATTTTTGTCTTCCATATAGAATCTGCTTGTAACAAGTGGAAGAGTGATCAAGCCAGGAAGTGTTGTCTGCAAATGAAACCGACATCTCCACAGCACACATAATGCTGTGTATTCACCTGTCCTCTGCAGCCGGTGCTGGAGGATATTGCTTTTCCAGTTGGATTTGCTTGGGGTGCAGCCACAGCAGCATATCAAATTGAAGGTGTCAATTTTTAGCTATCAAAGCATTAAGGAAATTTTAAGCAAATGAAAAGTCTGGATACAGGAGTGTTTGATCTTTGCCTTGTGTAGACACTACATCTGATGCAAATCCATGTACCACTTCTGTTAAAACACTTCTGACTTGGGGACTAAGAAGAGGCTAAAAGATGTTTCAAATCTCAGAAATATGGCTAGGTAATGGAAATGGAGCTAGTTATTGGGGGGGTGGAATGGGGAGGAAGTAAGTGTAAGTGTGTATATATATAAAAGTAATTTTTTCATCTACTTCTGTATATCCTTTCTGTAGAGCTAGTTCAAGTAAATTGCTATTGGCTATTTTGAACCTGGATGGGACAACTACCTCATCAGACGTTGGTACTCACAAGAAGTCTTCAGTTAGGAACTCATCTCCAAGGATTATGAAAAACAAGGAACTAAGAGGTTAACAGTTGGACTTGTGGAGGCTGTCCCCCAGGGACATGTGTCGTGTTCCCAGCTGAACAGAAGGACTGATGAAGCACTGTATGACAATTTGTTGCAGATTAGGGGATGTAAACACATAAACACAGGGACACCTACAGCCATAACCCCTCCAAACTTTATCCTTTCATAAACGTGTCTTTATAAACCTTCAAAATACATATAGACCTGATTTTCTCATATTATACCCTGCAGCATGCAGGCATTTAACTCCCATTGATTGCAGTACCTAAATGGGAGTTGTAGATCCTAAATTGTCTTTGAGGATGTAGCCTTTAGTTCTTGGTTATTGCTGAAATTGAGAGTACTTGCCCATGCTCGGTACCTTTTAACGAGCTCAGTTCACTTCACCTAATAGACTGCACAGCTCGCAGTTCCCAGGGAATCAATATTCTGGGCCAGATTCTAACTCGAGTCCTGCAATGCACATAGCTCTTCTAACTAATTTTTAAAATGTGAATTGTGTGTGCATATAGAATGACATTATAATTTCCTGCCTTTTGAGTGGCTAGATGTGCAACTTTAATGTTCTCTTAATGTATTTTTAATGAACTTTCTTATGGCTTCTGAGTGGGAAAAACATAAAAAAAATCTATAATATGGTCTAGACACTACTCAAATGACCCTTTTCCTGCAGAAGTAAGAAACTCAACAGGGAATTCCTTCTCCTGAAAGCTTCAGAGGCTGTGCAGCTTCCGACTTAGAGGCAGCATGATTGAAGCAATAGTTCTTGTAGAGTCCAAACTCAGTTGCTGTGCATATCACAAGATACACAGTGGAAGAGGCACAAGCTGACAGGCTACTTTATTTTTTACTGTCAGCTATGTATTTATGCACAGCACAACCTTCTCCACTCTGTATATTTCAAAGCGCTAAAAAATCATACCAATTGTACTCTGCATGCTCAAAGTGCAAATTTCAAAGGTTCATGACTCAGTCAAATCAAAATCAATTTGCACCAGAACATTCAAAAGCACTTCTTCTTACTGAGGGCCATTTCTATGCTAAATTTCAACTCTCTGCTTGATTTTTTTTCTTCTTCCTTTTTTTTTTTTTTTTCAAGAGGGAAAAGTTGTGAAAAAATATTGTAATGGTAAAAGTGGTTTTCTTCACTTTTTTCATATGCCAAATAGTGGAGCTGCATTAATTCAAACAAAATTACACTTTTTGGTCAGAGACCAGGTCAAGAAATTTTCACTTCAAAAGGTTAAAGGACAGCTGAATTAGAGGAAAAGTGTACTTGAAAAGTACATGAAAACTGAAAAATACTCTGATCAGTAATATTCCTGCTTTAGTAGCTTCGCTAGTTGGAAAAGCATTACGTTTCTTTCTGTTGTAATAATTGCAGAAAATGGGGAACATGTGTCACAGTAATTTATATTATTCATTTGATGGCATGTCATGTGCTGATTTGGTATCCAATTTGCACCTAAGTATTTTATATCTAAAATCAGTTCCTCATCACTGTTCTTTCCTGACCCCAAAGCTCCCTAAAACTCCAGTTATGCCTACACTATGGAGTGCTGTGTAGCATGGAAGTTTCTGAGCAAGCTTAGAGGTGCAAGCTTAGTTCATTGAAGCAGAGCAGAGCTCTCTGCAGGCTAATCGTGGCTCAGTAGGATGTGTTAGTGTTCTGTTGCCTTGGCTGGATTCCTCCCTACACTTCATCAGGTAGCTCAGATGCTCGATGCTGTACAGAGAAGTCCCTTTGAACAGTGTGAGGAATGCTTGAGTGTGGGTCTGTTTGCTGCAGCCCCGCTCAGGGCTTTACAGTGACTAATGACCACGGGAGCAGTACTGTTATACTCTGCTGAAAAGCAAATGCTTCTCCACCTCCCTCCCACTTCCTTTGCTGGAGGAAGGCAGGCAAAAAAGAGGGATCATTCAGCTTCTGCTCTAGATGATGATTCTTAACTGAAGGTGTGCTAACTGCCTCTTATGGCAGCTCTTTCTTCCCTTCACTACAACTGTACTGAAAAAAGAGCTGTATCAAATCAATATGGTGCAGGAAGCCTGCTCTTAAAGGCTTTGAAATTCTAGGTACCATCAAAGAATTACTATTATTTCTTATTTCCTGCTCTTCTCTCAGATGACTATTTATTTCAGCAGTCATGTTTGAAATTTGAAGCAGGATATAGAAAACTTGTAGTATTGTATTTTTTTGAGGAGCATACAGAGCACCAAGTCTATGATAAATTCCAAGATTAATAAAAACTCAAACTGTCTGGATCTAAAATTTGACCTACTTCGAAGGTTGTCCCATGTAAAATTTAATTTACTGACCAACCAAATGTAGATGTATGGGTGTTCATGTGCTGCAATAAAATTCTGTAAAGACCATGAAATGTGACAATGATCTTTGAAAAGCTAGGTTATAGAAGTGATATTACAGATTTTAGTAATGCTTTAAATTAAGTGTCTTCAATATGCTTAACCTTGCATTAAACTTAGATTTAATAAGACAGATGTATATTAAGTACTGAATATACTTAAGGGAGCAATCTTGCGTTGTCAGGGGATGGACTGAATGACCTCCTAATAGTTCTCCTCCATCTCTAATTTCTATGATACTAATTGATTATTAAAACACTTTTATTGAGGATTGATATGTAGCTATTATATAGTTATTAATCTTATAACCCAACTGATATTTAATTTATACATAATTTTAACACACAATGTCATTTTAGTTTTTAAAGAATAACCCTGGAACAGTGCATTCACTGGGTCTCTGAAAAATCTTGGTGGTAAATGAGGTTGGCCATTTTGAGGTTAATTGCAATTTTATGATTAAATCACACTTTACAGGGATTTAGAGAGGGAAGTAAGTTTACAGAGCTCTCCACATAAAAAATATAATGTTTGCCTCATCCACAGCATTGCTCAAGAAAGACAAAGAAACTTGTAATGAAACGAGGTGCATTTATTTGAATCAAAAATTATATGTTGTTAGATCTCAGACAACAGCTAAATTTTGAATATTTTAATGGTAATCTGTGTATCCCAATTTTAGAATTGTGAAGAAATATCCCAAAACTCCGAAAGTTTGGAGAAAATGGTGCAGTGCTTTTGAACCTTCAAGATTAATTTCTGTGAATGTCTGGCTAAACAAAAAGCAGAAGTTTTGTAGAGCTGTGTTATTAATTCAGCTTGTATATGCCTAGGGCCACGGCTCATAATGGCATTCCTTTCTTTTTAACGAACTGTCAAGATTTTCAAAGGACATCCTGAAAGCCATAAGTGCCTATTTGTTGGATGTATTTCTCATACCCTAAAGGCTTTCTTTGATATGGACTGATCTTTTACATTTATGGATGGAGGCTGCATTAGAAAATGCCCTTTGTGAAAACCTGTAATATCACAAGAGTGGCAAACATCTGATTTTTGGCTAAGCAAGTATGAAGAGTGTTAGAAGTCTGGATTTTTTTTAAAAGAGAATTTTCAAATAATTAGCAGCAAGTAAAAATATGAATAAATGCAAAACCTAATGCAAATGTATATTAATGCTTGAAAGTTCCTAATTACTTTAAATAATATAAGGAGTGGGTAGAGAATACTTCTCAATTTGCCCATGGGATTTTCAGGGATTTGCACCTACTTTGTAATAAATATTTACTTGCAACATATGTCTTTTGATGTCAAAAGTGTAACGAGCAAGTTTTGTTTTTCAAGCAGAAGGCTGGAATGCAGATGGAAAGGGCCCTAATGTCTGGGACATATTCACCCATCAGGGAGGAGATCGAGTTTTCAAGAACCAGACTGGTGATGTAGCTTGTGGCAGCTACACTCTGTGGGAGGAAGATTTGAAATGTATCAAACAGCTTGGATTGACTCATTATTGCTTTTCTCTTTCCTGGTCACGTCTGTTACCTGATGGGACGACAGGTTTCATCAACCAGAAAGGCAATTGTTTCTTAAAAATAGAAGGTTGCAGCTTTAATTCAAGGTTATTGCTGCAGTCTGGCATAATTAATCCAGTATGCTATTCTGCAGTGTTGCTTTGAAATTGCAACTTTTTTTCAGAGTAATTATGGGATGATTTTTTATAGGTTTGCAACAACTTACTAATTAATATTCTAGATCCCCTCGGATAGCACAATCTTTTGGGATAGGATTATTATTATGTTTCCTATGTATCTTTATGCTTACTCCAGTTTTTTTAATTGTAACTCTAAATCATTTTGCCTCATCAGAATGTTTATACTTACAGGGATCCTAGCCATGAGAATATTTTTGTATGGCTTACAATAGACAAGTTATCTTATTTGGCAAGTGAATTTAGATAGCTTATCAGTATACTCCAATGTGCTGAACTTCACATTGACTATTTTGCACTAAGGGACATACTTTTCCCAGACGTTTTTCTTCAGCAAATTAGAGAGGATTCTTCAGACTGGTAGGAACTATGCTTAGTTCTCTGGCAAACAGAAACTCTGAAAAGAAGAGTTTTCAGTCTCAGCAGGCAGTGTATATGTGTAAAGGGATATAGCACATAAATAAGCTGGTCAGATTGATAGAAGTCAGATGTAAAATTTGTTTCACTTCTGATTAATTTGTTTTAATTTCATTGGTGTGGACTGGGGAGAGATTAAGGTCACTCACTAGGAAAAGACAGGAAAGGACAGTTGTGCCTACAGAACAGAGGGAATGGAAGAAAAGAAATAAAGAGAATTGTGAAGAATAAAAGCAACTGAAGCTGAACCAGAAACGATGGGAGAATCAAAGTAGCTGGCTGAGATCTCTTGTATGCTAGGAGGGTAATGTTCCAAGGAGAAAAAAAGCAAAGTATATTTGAATGAACCTCTGAGTCTCAATTCTGCTTCCCACTCTTCTGCATCTCAGTTCTACCAAGAAGATATATATCATTATACTTCTAGGGCAGTATTTGCCTTGGCAATTCCTTTTTCTCCTGGTTTGAAGATTGCAACGATGGAAGGCTACAAAGGATAGGACTTCTTAGAAAATGCTCTTCAGGTTATCCTTATCTGTACTAGGATGGTAGCAGCAGAAGCAATCTTTTTCTGCAGAATTTTGGTCATGTAGAGCTTGGCTGTTCAGTAGACAGCAGCCTCTCCTCTGCATCCTGCAGATTAAGGTTTTCACCAGAGAGTGGAGGAGCCTTTGTTGCAAGATTTCAGAAAAGGGGGGCTGGTAAATCTGCTGTAAACAGACCAACCAGCCATTTTTCCCTGCAGAGCATGCCAGACACATGTGCCAGTATCCCAGAGAGGCTTGAATTGAAGCTTTTTCTTTGCCACCAAAATTTACAATACGTGGCCCACTTTCACTGGCACAGCTTGTCTTTCCCTCGGAATGCTTTTTGTGGTGTGTTGAATTTAAATTTGGCTGAGTCGTTGTGGTTTCTTTCCTGTACTGATATTCCTTCAGCTGGGGCTGCAGGCACTGTAAAACCCCAGTGAGCTGCCTACTGTATGGGCTTTGTTATTTAGTTGTCAGAGTGGGAGATAGCAAGCAGACATTCTGAATGCACTCAGTAAGGAAAGCTAACATTTTGACAAAACTCAGCTGTAATTTCAGAAAATATTCACTTGATCCCCAGTATAAGCAGTTGCCTGATTAATATTATGAACTTTACATTTAACGAAAGGGCATTGGCAGAACTCCAAGTAGGCCAGCTTTCATTAGGCAGGAGTTCACTTCTCCTGTGCAGTGATCTGTTGAAGCAATTGTAACTGCATAGCATGGAAAGGCCATCATCTTCTATATAAACATTTTTGCAAAGAGCATGTGAAGAATTAGAAAGCTTAAAGCAATGTCCTTTCAAATAAAATCATTCACACCAACTGATTCACTACCAATTTCACACCTAAGATGTAGGACATTTGAAAACCTTTAAAACCATTCTGTTTCTAACTTGGTGGAGGTAGGGTCTTTTAAAGCAGTGATGTTGTAGATGTATTGTTCCTAAGATGTGTCAGGTTTTAGGTTAAAGCTTACACCAAGTTTTTAAAGTATTTTTGTGCAATTATTTTTACCCTAGAAGGTGCCCTGAGCAGAACAAGTGAGCTGCTAAACATTAGGTGTCAGTGCAGAAGAAGACAGAAGTTGTAGACATGGGGATATTGAGTCTGTGAGAATTGGATGTTATGCCTCACTTCAGCATGAAGGTAGGGAATCAGAATGGGGAGTGAAGATGACAGAAAGGAGAAAAGAACAATCCTTCACTTTCTAGTGACAAACTTCTCCTTAATATCTGGAATCCCAAAATTTTGGGTTATCTCCACAAAACCCTTGTATACACACTTCCTCAGAAGAATGTTTTCTTCTGTATTTCTTCTTCTACCTGACTCACAGATACAACCAGAGAAACTAAGTCAGCCTACTTTGGAAGGTATGAGACAACCTGGAAATTTGACTTGACATTCACATTTTTCAGGAATGCAGTTCTATTTCTCTTCATTTTCTAACAAAAGGCATAAATCTTTTCCAATATAGGTGTTTAATTGAGATGTAAAAAATAAATGATAGCTGATTGCACTTAAATGTTATAAATTGTACTATATAATTTATAATCTGAAAATCAGAATGAGAAATGCTAGTGTCTTCTAGGTAGGGATTACTCTTAATATGAGAGGACAGGATCCCATAGGAGCAAAGGATCTCTTTTTTCCCAGTCTAAGCTTATGTAGTAAACCTTGCAGTCTCATCAGCAAAGAGTTAACACATACCCAGTCCCACTGAAGACAAATAGAACCCCATGCAAAAGTTGGAGTAAAAAGATGTATTTGCTGCTAATTGCTATTGTAAATTGTAAGAATTTGCTTTTCAAAAATTAAGTTCTTGTATATTCCTTTCTTTTTTGCATGGGTGCATTCTCAGGCACAGGCACGTATCTTCTTAGAATTAAATGTGTTTTTCTGGTGCTGCGTTCAGAAGGAAAAGCGAACTACATGTGAGATTTATTGTGAATTACTTTGTAAACAATCTTATTGAGTCTTGCTGTGCTAAGGGATGTGTATGCACCTGTTTGTTTAGGAGAAGGCACTGTCTAAATCCGGGGTTCATAATTGATTGCTGCAGTAAATGCTGTCTTAAAAAAAGCTATTTGGCAGAAATCCCTAAGATCACTCATTTGAAATTGGGTTAAGTTGAAGTCTAATACTGTCCTTTTAAGAAGAAGGTAGTATGGAGTTCTGTGTTGGCATTTTCAAACATCAATACACAGTAAGCTGAACCTGAAAATACCAAGGAATGTATAATAGAAGTATAGAACAAATTTCCCGCTTTGGATTAAACAAAATATCTGGTTCAGAAACTGTTAAGAATAATCTAAGCCATATATAACTTCCTAAGCATACATTTTATTAACCTTTGCAATTTAGTCTTCCTCCTCCTCCCTTCTGCTGTGTTTTCACCTCCTGTAGACATTTCTCAGTTCTGTTTCAATACAGCAAGGTCTTGGGACAGATATTTCATAAGCACCTATGTCTTATTAGGATATGTGGTAGTCTAAGACCCACAATTTTTTTACGAATTTTAGGTTTCTGAGGTGATTAAACACTTTGGTATGGTTAGCCCAAGCCTCTGAAGCAAAGGCTGACTGATTTCTACATTCCACCAGCATGAGAGAGAACTATTCCTGTCTGGAGCCTCTTAGCTTAACAAATAATAATTCAAGGCCACTGTTGGCCTTTTCCAATTACCGCACTAAACCAGATAGTTCAAGTAAAAGAGCGAGCTAATTGATACTCTTTGAACCAGAGCTTATGATGTGTATTTCAATATCTAGTGTTTTCAGTAGGTTTAAAAGCAATACAGTTGTGTTTGGATGTAAGCAAAATTAAAAATGCCTATTTGAGAGCTTAAAGTATCCTGATATTTAAACTTACAGTGACCTCTCAGCAGCATAAAAATAGTCCTTTAGGAAACATATTCATGTCAGCCACTGCTAAATCTGTACAGAAGGTGAATTCCTTTTAAGCCTCTAGAAATACATCCCCAGTACTGGCCAGCTTTAACAACACATCCAGGAAATTAAAGTTGATCTCTGTCTTAGCAAGAGAGGACAAGAAAGGTTAGAAGTCATGAGCTTTTAGAGAGGTGAGCTAATGCCTTCCTGCAGTTAGAAGGACTGAGCAGTCTGCAGCAGTGGCAGTGTAAAAAGGTAAGAGATGGTTTCTTGGATAAACTATTGTCAAGCCATTCAGGTTGGTGGATAAAGAGACCAGTGCCTCAAACTCCATCTAAAATTTAGTAGAACCCAGTGAAAAGCCTTAATATCATCTAGATCTAATGAGTGAAATGTTGAATGCACACCATTGCAAAATGTTGAATACACTGACAGTATCTTTGTCCTGATGCTGGCACGGTGATGGAGAATGGAGCATTCTAGAGGAAACAGCTAACCAAATTCAAAACATTAAAGACCAGCTTAGTTACCTTGCTGAGTGTGGCACTGAAGTTTTTAAAAGACACAGTTCTCAAGGAGAGAAATGCTTTCATTATAACAAATCTACCTGTAAGGCTCTCAAGCATCAGGTTTTTTCCAACACGCTTGTATCTTGCACATGCAGTCAGGCTGCCATTCAGGCATTTAAATGAAAGGATTATATTTTCATGTGACCAGCACCCATCAGAATTATGTTTTTCCTGGGGAGTTGCTGTCCACTGATCTATTTTGAAAATTTGCATCCTCATTTCATTTTATGTGCCTGGTTGGAAGATTTTGTGTGCTGAGCATTTTTGCCAGCTCTGGGATCTTGTAACAGTAGTCAGCAGGCACTTGAGAGAAAATATTTGCATCTCATAACAGAGAAAATGTGCAGTGAGGTTGCTTCAAGTGTTAAAATGTAACAAAATTATTATTAACCCTTTTTTGTTTCCTTTAATATTTTCAAGAGTCAATTCTTACTGCAAAACCATTAATAACCTGGGAAATGGCATCCTGCTCCCTCTATCAGTTTGGTTTGCCTTAATCATTAAAAAAAAAGAGATGACTGGAGATCTGAAAAGATCATTGAGACCATTGATATTAGTGTAAATTATTGCTTCAGAATATTTGGAGACTGAGTGATCATTACTAATGGGCCTTATGTTGTTGCTTTAGGTGATTGTTAAAAAGGTATAGCCCCAGTATTGGTACCAGAGCTCACAAAGTATCTTATAATGTGTAAAAAGGTCCTGCTAAACCCTGATGCAGTTGTGGTAACATTTGGAGAAAATACTGTGAACTTGTGTCCATAGCTCAGATTGATAGAACCTCTGTGAATTCTGCAGAAGATTTTTGAGGAGCCCATCTGGGTGGCATAAGATACCGTGTAAGATATAAATAAACAAGTCACCTTGGGATTTGTAATTTAAGTTTTTCATGCTGGTTTTTATGAGTAGGAGCCTTAGTGTTTTCCTATTACCTTTGTACTTGATATCTATTTTACAATTTGAAATGACACACCAGTGTTATATCATCTTTTGAACTCCAGAAATTGTCTTTCTGATGCCAGCAGTAAGGCTTTCCTGGCAGACAGCTACTCCTGGCAAGGAGATGTGTGGTGACTGCCAGTACCAAGGGGTTAAGGAGCAGTGACAATAAGCAGATGCTAATGCAGGAAAGATATTTTAGTCTTCTCATTAAAATAAGTCATTTCACTGTCTTCATGGATATTTGCACAGTTTTGCTTTTCCATTGTTAGTCATAAAAGGTCACTTCATAGAAAATTAAGTTAATAGGGTCAGTGCAATTTGATGAAAACTAGTTTTAGTTTGTAGCTTAGAAAAGATAGAGGGTAATGCATCTGATTTTATGGGCTTTCTTACATCTGTTCTGAATAAAACTTCTGCTCTCTCTTGTTCTAGGATACATATAATAACCCTATAATTTAGATCACTCAGAATGGGTTTTCCCAAAGTGACCCTGTTCTACTTGATGACAGTCAATGACGGGAGTATTTCAGACTGATTTTACAGGAAATTTTAAAAGTCAACATTTAAAATTATGAAAGATCAATTGTGCAAGCTTAATATAATTTTACTCTGTGCTTATTTGGATTCGGCAATGACCAATGATTCTTGAACCTAAAACTTAGGTAAATCAGAGTAAAGGGATGTGATTAGAAAAAAATGTTTAGCTGAAAGGAAAGCAAGTCGTTTTAATCTTGGTGTGGAAACAAAAGAAAAGGTACTCCATACAAACATTATTTCTAAACTTGTTTTGTGAGGTCACAGTTCTTCATTGAGCAGAGCAACGACGTTAAAAAGTGCTTATCATTCATACTTCTCATTGTGCAGGATGTAAAGTTGAGTGCACCTAAAAACCTGACAATTGCATTTCATAATATCCTTACAGAATACAACCTCCCCCACGCAGTGAGGTCTGTGTAACAACTAATTCCTGTACATGGCCATTAAGTCATTAGAACTCAGATTCTGCCTTTGTGTCAAGGTGCTCAGAAGTGTTCAGCACTGGCAAAGATCTGTTTGTATGCTTTACATATAGTTTTTGTATTAGTCCAATTTCCAATGTTCTGGAAATTCCTTCCTTACCTTCCTTCTGTTGGTAGTATTCTCTAAAGTAATTTACTGGAAGTGGATTTTCTCACTGTGTAGCAAGTGAAATGTATTTTAGGATGTCAGTTCATTTAGATAACAACTAGTATCCCTGTTGTATTTGTCCAAAGTGATCCCAATCATGAAAGTCATATCATAGTTCCATAATTTTTTGTAGCTATTTTTCCATTGTCATGCTTATTTTTTACTTTTGCTGTTTATATTCTTTATTTTATCCTTACTTTTGTTAAAATGTTCACTTAAAAGCTGTCTTCCTATCTTCTTCCTTTTCGTTTAGAGTTGCAGTTATGCAAAAATCCATGCTAATTACCTCCTTTGCTACAACTTAGTAGAAGATGTGCAGGACCATTTTCTGTCATTGAAACCAACTGCTAGGTCCTCTTTCCATCTGAAGCACAGAGGGCATCTACCAGCTGTCTTTGGAGAGCACTTCCTGGGCTGTTCCATATCTGACCCCAAGCCACGTCTGGAAACTAATAGTTGGCATTGGACAGCAGTTTTATCAAGGAGTTTTGTTTACTTTTAGGTTTGTAGACAATATATCTGGATCTGACTTTCTCTGAAGATGCAAAGAAATTAATAAACACAGGATTCTCACTGTTTGATGAAATGGAATTCATTTACCAAATCTAGTTGTTTGACAATGTTTTAGAATGTACAACAGCTTATCCTGAAGTAAATATTTAGGGTAGGTCTGATGAACCCCACTTTAGTGCATTTGTTGACACAGTTCTCTTTATGCATAGTAACAAATTAATGGGACTAACTTGAAGGTAGATGCTTATTGGAACACATCAAGAGTAAAGTAAAATTTACCTTTACCATTTGTTCAGTCCAAAAATACTTTTAAATGTGTATGTGGTCTGAGTGTAATTAGTGCAACCTTACACAGATTTAGTTATATATGCAGCTCGACATTAATTTTCTCATTTTATCCAGTAAAATAGCATGGTAAAATGCTGGCTGAGATGGGTCTCTCTATACAAAGATAATATAGCTATTAAATCCATCTGCTGTAGGCACTCCATGAAGAAATGTCAGTAGCATTATCCCCATGTAACTTTGTGCCTGCTACTCTGAGTAAACAGTTTATCAAGGCCACTCCACATGTAATGACCCACGAATGAGCAACCCATTTCAAGTTTTCAGCTCTGATGCAAAGCAGGACACTCAAAGATGTTCGCTTTATTCAGTGCTTAAATGCTTAACCATTTATTGTTACATGAAGCATAACAGTTTAATTGCTTTGCATATAGTGTCTACTTTACAATAATTCCTTATCTTTTGAGCTAACTTTTGAAATTATTAGTACAGATTCATTCATGCAAGGGGCTCTGAGTCATGACAGGAGACTGTGTGGATTTTGCTGTGGGATTTAAACATCTACTTTTTTGACTAACCAAGAAATAAACATGCTTGACTACAAAGGAGAGTATATCTACAGGTTGCTACTGCACTTGTTATTAGAAATATTTCAGTACATTGTAATTAGATTGATAATATCACCATTTTATCTTTTTTTCATTAAAAACCTTCCTAGCTTTTAAGATACACGTTTACAATAGTTATGTTAATTTTGTTATCCAAAATTTTCAAAATAATAAGGATCTTCAATTTTCAAGATCTTGTGTTTCAGAAACAGTTATGCTCTAGCACTCTGAAAATCAGAGTACTTCAGTGCCTCTCAAGATACATGTCCAAAATTTCTAAAACTTTTACTGTCATCAGGACTATTTAAATTACAAGATTTTGGAGGACAGGAGCAGTCCTGAATTGGTACATCAACACTGTCAGAGAAAATTGAGATTTTTATTTTTCAGTTAGTTAAAAAGACCAGCAAGAGCAATGTAAATATGAACTAAGAAATAGAGAACAGCGTGCAGCTACTATAAATCATATCATTGCTATTATAAATGTGTACAACTGCTACCATGTTGCTTCTGCAGTATATGAATAGATAAAAAACATCAATATTTTAATAAATGTGGATATACATATTTAGCACCTCGACAGAGCCATAAGCATGAATGGTGCTTTACAGATAAATGAAAGTGATGTCTTCTTACCCCAAGGAATTGAAATTCTCATTTAGATACAATGCATGAAGAGATGACGAACAAAAAGCTGGACGAGAGGTAAAAAGAGAACATGGGTTAGAGTAGTCAAGTGCTTTTTACAACAGTTGCTCTTTCTTAATTTTATGTAATGTATGTTAAGGATGACATCTAGACCAAAGATCACGTCTGAAAAAAAAAAAAAAGAAGAAAGAAAAAGATACTTGAAAAGCGGAGCCTTCTAAAAAAGATAATGTAGTTCTATAAAGTCTGTGGAGGAGAGCAGGGCAAATATGGGTCAACTGTTGCCAGCTGATGGAGAAGAGCAATGAAGGTATTCCATAGTCTGGCTGGTAGAAGATTATTAATAATGCTGATAGGGAGGGAAAAATGAATTAAATGAATTTTAGGTTGCAGAATGCTGCAAGAAGTAGGTCCTGGAAGTTAGTAGAAATAGAAAGTAAAGAAGCTGAGGATGATGTGATTTGATATGAGCAGAGGCAAATAAGAGGCAGATGAGCAAGAATAAATGTGAACAAGCAGGACTAGATTTGGAAGTAAATAGGAAACATATGAACATTTTATTTGGAGTCAGCTAGGAGGTCAGCAGTAAAAGATGCAGGGCAAATAGGAGAAATGATTGTGAGGAGAAAAGGATGGGTAAAGCTTAAGATTTGGATGGTGTTAATTTTCTCCTTAAATATGCTTGAATGAAGCAGAAGAGAAAATGAGATAGAGAGAATGCTGACTGCAATGGGAAGTGCAGAGCAGAACTAGAATTGACAGTAAGCAAGGTGGTGCAGTTAAGATTTTAAAAATTGAACTTTAAGTTAAATGCAGTCCCTTCTGGATAGCTTTTTGTGTCCTTTTTCCCTCAGACTTCTAAGAATTGTTATAAAACCTTTTATATATTGTTGTCACTGTACACTCCAACCTTGCTCTCATGAACTAACCATTTAGTCTGTGTTGTAGATAGGTACAAGCCTGCTTTTGCTGCATTCCCATGCACATAAAACAGTGAGGTTATAATGCAATACCCTAGTCCATGAAAATATGATTTATTGTTAAATTAAATATGGATGTCATAATGTGAGCCCCTCAGGTCAACTATAAGCTTGAATGTTATTGAAAGAGCTGCAGCAGCAGCTCTGTTTCTTCATTGCTGCTGACAAAAATGCCTCTACAAATAGAATACAACAATGCAGACATATTAAGGAGTCTCTGAGATGTGCTGTCCCTGGCATAACATTGCCATGTGACATTTTCAAGAACTATAAATACATTGACTGCATTATAGTGTAAAAGTTAAGAACCTTTGCCGTAGTCACTGCAGAAGCATTAAAATCAAGCTGAATTTGTTGTGAATACTATGAGGGATTCAAAGCTTTTAAAAACCCAGACGAACCCAAACAAAATAAACAACAGAAATACTCTTAAAATCATAAAGATATAGGTGAGATAGTATGAAATTTTTATCAGTTTTTGTGTAGTTTTAAAAGGTGCAGAAGACACAAGTACGATTCCATAAAGTTCCAGTTAAATGCCAGTATTATAGGTCCTCATTATGACAAGAGAAAATACATATAATTTCTTAGAAAAAATATCTGCAACCATTTAGACAATAGAAGTTACAGTTACCACTTTGTAGCAGTATTTGCTTGTTAGTCAAAGTTTATATGTCATTTTTTCACATTAATCCTTTAATCTGAATGTTTTACTCTGTGAAAATGAACATTTTTTTTTTAAACTCTTAACCAGCAGTTTTGCAGTGCAAAATTATGAGAGAACATTTTCTTTCCCCAAAATGGCCTGTTATCTGCCTTCAAAACTACCTTCAGTGAAAAAAAACCCCACAGTTTTGAGCTTGTGAGCTCATGTTGGGAAAATTTCTACTGGAATAAGGGTGATAGAAGCCTGGCCAGTACAACCACAGAAAAAGATCTATGAATCAAAGATTTGTGAGTGAATTTCTTCATTGCCACTGTCTTGATTTTGATGGAAAAAAAATTAAATTAAAAGACAGATTATGCATTAGCTGCTAGATGTCTCTGGATTTATCAAATGGCCCCTGGGGTAGGACTGTGTAAGGCACAGGAGCTTTGTGTGCAGTGTTAGAAGAAGATAGCTAGACTGAGTGGTGCAGCAGTTTGGTCAAGTTTTTGGGAACTGGGATGTAGCCAGTATTTCACATCCTCGCACGGTACATGGGATGTGCTTTGATTCAGAAGTAACCAGCCTCCCAGTGAACTGCTGGTTTTCAAAAGCGTTAGCAGCTGCAGCACGAGAATAGCTGCTGCTCTGTAGAGGAGCAATACCGCGTGGGAGGCTTTAGTTACCGCGGAGAGGATAACCTACGGAATTCGGCACTGTGGACCTTGTACTACTGCTAGATAGCTCATGATTAAGCCCCTGCTAGAAACCTCTTTGGAGTATCAGTTTTGTTACAGACATACTATTTTCTTTGCTTAGCAGTACTACTGGATTGTTGAAGCAAAATTCATGAATTTTCAGTTTTGCTGCTGTTTGCTTTAGTTGTGCAAGCAAAAACTGGGGATCTCAACAGCTAACCAGTTTCTAATCTCCAAATCACACCTATGTGGCCAGAAAGTTAGAGGAAATTATTGCTCACCTGCACTTTAGAGAGTTGCTGTAGGAAATTATTTTTACATCTAAAATGTAATCCCCACATCAGAAGTAGCTACTGTAGTTTTTTTGATTCTGCTTTTTTTATTGTACAAGATGAAAGACAATGACAACTCTGCTGGGAAAAAAAAAACAACCAAACTTCACAAATAAAAAAGGAGTGATTTTGGCCTTTATGATGAATAAAAAGTCTTTTATGAAAATTGTGGATTTAAATTCATCAGATGTGGATAGCATATAACATCATTGGGTTTGATATCAGTTCTAAGCCACATGCTTCATGTGGAGTTACCTTTCAGGAGTAAATGTACTGAATCCACAGAGACACATCATTAAAAAAATACTGTGGTAGTGTTGTGTCTTTGAGACAGCTTTTTATTTATATCTCCCCTTTTTAAGATAATACAGTTTTAAATAACTCAGGCCCATTAAGTACATTCTAAATGCTTTCTTAGGATTATGTACAGGATCACTATCAGCAAAAACTAAGTTAATATGGAATACAGTTTGTCTAAGCTTTTCCATATAGGCATATATCTTTCCTGTAATTGAGAGATAAGTTGAGTTTATTAGAATAAACATCTGTATTTAGATATCTACCACTTCTTAGTCACAGATTATATTCCAGAAAGAGATTTTGCCTTTTAATATACAACAGGAAACATATTTCTTCTTAGGGCAGAGCATATTACCATAAATATTACGAAAATTTGTTCAAAGGGTAGTACAAAATTAGAGAGAAAGCTATTAAATGTTGTACTGATGGTACAGCTTTTATCCCAAGATGTTAATATGTTCCTGAGTACTTTCCATGGGATGTATTAATGCTCTGCTTCTCGTCTGGCTGTCTAAGTGTCTGCTGTTGACCATTTAAGTAGATGGACCTGTAATATGATCATCCTTATGTTCATTTGAGAATTACTGACAAATGGATCTCTTCCAAGACACATTTTTAGAAGTGCAAACAGGAGAACGAATGAGAAAATAAACATAGTTAGGGTCTAGTGTATTAAAAAACAACTGTGTTTTGAAGTGCTTGGGTGGGTAGCTGATATATTACTACCCAGCTTCCAAGCTGGTTATTTTTCATCATGTTTCTGTGATAATAATAGCTCATCATTTGATTTCATGGGACTTATTGTCATTCTAAAGGGCTGCAAATGATATAAATGCAGCTGTACAGGGAATATTACAATGTCAAATGAAGTAGTGTCATTGCAGATCTACGTATATGCTGCCACAATGTCAATATAAAAGGAAAGAAAACATTGATCAATAGAGCATAGTATCAGAAGTGATTGGATATAATGCAAACAATGCATTATCTCTTATACAGTCTTATTAAATGAAAATACAACTTTCAGGCTATAACAACAGTGCATTGGATTTGAACTCATGTGTGCCTGGTTGTTGAAAGCCACTGCAATTTTTTTCTGAGCAAGTATATGCCCCTTCATGCATTAACACATACGTTCAATATGACCTACTTTATAATTGCTGTGGGAGTTTGCCTTTGCATTTTTTGAGAGTTCTCTGTTCACATTCTCAGCCATAGCATTGCATTAGCTTATTTGCATTGAATCAATTTTGCTAAAGGTTCTCCCATTTTTATATAAAGAAATACTTAGCTTTGTTACACAGGGAATGAAATATCTTGATATCAGTGTTAAACTAGGGAAATTGAGGTAGCACAAGTTCAGTGTAATTTAGCTAAGGTCAAAAAGCAGATGGGATAATAATAGGAATAGTACCTGGATTTTTCCGCTCTCCTGTTCTGACTCTGTATGTGCAACGTCACATTCCTGCTGCTAACAAAGACATTTTGAAATAAACATTCATATCAGGGAATATGAAGATGTACCTGAATGCATGGTGTACATCTTTCAAAAACACTAATGGGAAAGTCATCTAGTGAACTTGTAGAGTAGCTGGAAATTAAATACAGAATGTTACTATTTCAAACATATTAAGGATGCTTATCCCTATTGAAGCAAGTCTGATGTTTGAACAGAAGATTTTTGAGGAGTTAATAATTCTATTACACGGTGGAATAATTTGCCCAGAAAAAAGATGGATGATTATATTTCTGGGAAATAAAAAATGAAATTATCAAATAGTAAAATAAGTGCAAAGCATTATACCTCTTTAAGAATGCTGCATCTGTCTGGATATAACACAGTTTTGAATATATAAATTGGAAAAAAACCCCATAGCTTTTACTTCATGCTAGAATAACAGAAGACCAGCTACATGAAGTTTTTTAGAGTTCCCTAACAATTTATTTTAAGAAAGAAAGAAATATAAGAAAATAAAGTTCTCCAAAGGAGAATCAATTTTACCATGTTCATGATAAATGCTTAAAAATCTACTTTTACATTTCATTTTCTTATAATAATGTAACAGTTAAGTGTCCTTGTTATTCCCTGAAAGAAGGAACCCTCTGTTGGTGTCACTATTTTACTTCGTAAAAGTAACACCTGAAAGTAAAGACCTTCCTAATATTTATAGCAATTCTGTATTCTATTTTCAAATTGTGCATCCTGGAACATTTACACAGTGTAAAAGTGACTTGGAAGCATCAGAATGTAGGGCTTCTGTAACAATCTTTCATTAGAAATAAAATCTGGAGGGAATTGGACTTCAAGTATGGCAAGTACTTGCTAGTGTTAGGCTCAAGGGATTAATTGTCAGTTAAAGGGGAAAAACAATGCCTCTGCAATGGCTGTTTGCAAAACAAGGAAAGAATGTCTGCAAAGGCTCCTTCCCTTGCATCTCACACCATGTCTCCTCTGTTTCAGTATTTAAGAAGCCTTTGAGACACTTCTATGTTAGTCTTCCTTTCTATTCCCTCATTTACACCACTGGGTTAGGCAAGACTTTTGAATTCCTAGAAACCCTCACTGTCTTCGCAGCTAAAGTGTAATTTTTTATTGATGTTCTTTGTGTTGCCTAATTTATTAGTATGTAATAATAAAGCTTATATGGACAGCTGCTATGGGAACTTTAGTAAAGGGCTTAAGCAACAAAGAAAAGCTTTGATTTTTCAGAAAAAATCAACTGTATTTGCCTTAGGTGTTTGAATGTTTCGATAAATAAGTCAGAAACCAACAACAGTATTACAGTAGTTTGCACTCTTCTTTCTCAGAAGTGTAAGAAATTATATAAAGCATAATTTTACAAAGAGAATTAAAAATCACATTTTTATATACTGTGTGTCCTTTAAAATGAATTATTACTGATAACTTGGATGATACAAGAAAAGGTGACAAACCAATGCTTGTGTTACTGCAGATGCAGGGTCAGTGAAGAGCTCAGGCAGTATATTTTTGCCTGGGCTAATACCCTCACAGTAGTACGCAGGATCCTGCTGTAACAACTGAAGCTGTCATGCACTTTTCAAGTTTATTCCTCAGTCACCATGCATTGTAGAAATCAGATCTACAGATCCTAAAGGAATGAATAAGCATGGCTGAATGCAGAGCCAGAGACAAATGCTTTAGTCCTTGCAGAAGGGGACAAGAGAGTGCTTTTAGCTTCTGCAGCTTCTGAAAGTCATTCGAAAGCTCTCTCTTGGACTTGCATGTCTTTTATATCAGCAACTCAGACTGTCTCCTCTGATCTCAGCAACCAGCTCTATGCTCGTCTGGCAGTCTTTTTCTCATGAGCTACCCCAGCAGTTATGAGCTGCTGGGTGCATAAGTAAACAGTCTCCAGGTTCTACGTCCTGTTCTTTACTCAACATCTTTATAAGCTTCTAAAAAGGATCTTTCACTAAGAAATGCAATTTGAAGAGCTGAGTGGGGCAAAATCATCAGTGTCCCCTCTCAGGTGTTGGCTTTGCAGGGTGGCAATTATCTTCAGTACTGGACCTGCATTCTGAGACTTCAGTAATCCAATGCTTTTTAAATATAGGTTACAACATCAATTAGGGCCATGGAATCTCCTTCCTATTTATATTCTTTTGACTGTTGCAGATTTTTTCTGTTCCTATTTGACTATCATGGCACTTCTTTTTTTTCCCCTGCTTGCCTTATCCCCATTAGTCCTGTGTTTTCCAGCAGGCAGATGCTGATTTTTCTCATCCATGTGTAATCCCAATGAAATTTTCATTTTCCATATTTTATAGTCTGCTGCTATTCACCTTTTTAAACACAGGCAATAGCAGTCCAAGGGAGAAGAATTCACTAACCTCCTGGGGAAACTAAAAATGATCATAGTCTAGCAAGTCAGTCTTTAAATGTCCTTTGCCCATTCCACCCTCCCCTCTGCCACTCTTTAAGTATTTAAATCTGCCCCCTACCAGTCAGACTTCCTCACCAGATGGTGCCTTCTGACTAGCTCTGCCTTTCTTCAGAGGATGAATAAGTACGGCAAAGAGCATAAGGAACTGGTGAGACAGCTACTGGAATATTTCATCAGCGCTAGTGTCCACTTTTTTAAAAGGACAGTGAAAAATGGGAGAGAGCTCAGGAAGGAGCCGCAAAAATGATTTGAGGGCTGGAGAAAATGCCTTACTGTGTGACTCTAAAAGAGCTCAATCTGTCTACCTTATCAACAAGAAGATTGAGAGGTGACTTGATTACAGTGTACAGGTACCTTCATGGGAAAAATATACTAGGCACTAAAGGGCTCTTTAATCTGGTGAAGAAAAGCATAAAAAGAGCCAATGGCTGGACGCCAGACAAATTCAAATGAGAAATCAGACACATTTTTTAACAGTGCAAGCAATTAAATATTGGCACAAATTACCAGGAGGACTGGATTCTGCACCTCTTGCCTTCACATCAGTGCTCAGTGTATTTTGGAAGATACACCTTAGTCCAACATGAGTTTTGGATATACACCAGGGAAACTAGTTAAATTTAAGAGCCTATGATTCACTGAAGATAAACCCAGATGACCTTACGATCTCTTGGTTTTTAATTCTGTAAATTTAAGAGTGCTGTCTACAATGACTGTTCATAAATCATTAAAACGAAATCTGGTGTGAGGCATACCCTGGCAGTATTAGACACTTGTTTTGTGGAAGTGATCTGCATAAATAATTTTTAATTAGCCTAAAGACAAAGCTAAAACAAACAAACAAAGAAAAAAGGAATGAATTGATCCAGAGTATTGATTTCAATATTTAGATAATTTTAAATTATTATAATTTTTGAAGCCAGGAAAATTTGAAAATATATACCTCGTTTTGTAAAGAAAAGTCAAACTGTTTCTTCAGGAAGATTTTAAATTTGAATATTTCTATTTTCTCCAAATCTTTCAATTTTTTTTTTTTTTTTTTTTCCTGGCTGAAAGAATTCTGCACTCCTTTGACCATAATTGGGTTTACGGTATGTTTATTTTCAATGAGTGGTTTTTCCAGAGATACAGGGAAACATATTCCACACTATTAGCTCATTGGTTGTTCTTACTTGTTCTCCTCTCTGAGAATACTTCTCATTTATGCAGGCAGTGATACAGTTTTAAATGATGTAATCATATATTGGTGTGAAATGGTAATGGTTTTATCTTTAAAGATAAAGATTTTTAAAAAGGTTAATTATATTCCACAAATTGTTTTAAAAGTGGAATGTTAATATTATTGTAAGTCTCCAACTTGGAAGGCAATTTCCCTGTCTAATAGATATCATTTAATCTCAATATACTTCCTTCTTCCCTATTGCTAAGGTTTCCAAGTACCATGCTAGATATTTTGTTTCTTTTGTGTTTATACATACACCTGTGGGTATCTGTTTCCTCTCCTCCAGCCAGATATCACTTAGTCAGGCCATGCATATTTATCTTTTCTCTTGGTCTTAACTCATAATTTATTTTTTCCATCTCTTGATACCTTTTGCTTTTCTTTCAGCTTCATTCAATTTCTCACTTTCTCTCCAAACAAATCATACCCAGAACATGAGACTGTACTAATAACAAGTGTTACAGCTTGGTGGCTGATCTGACAGGTAGTACGTGTTTCAAGTAAACTCCGATGCAATTGCAGCCAAGGAAAAGGCAAGGAGCAGTTTCAGATCTAAGACTGGAAAAGTGACAGAGGAAAAAAATCAATCCAACTTAGAAGGCAGGGCTGTATGTAGCATGGCTTAGTGGCTGAAGCAGAAAGAGAAAAGGTCTCAAGAGTGTGGCCAAGGCAGGTGAGATGGGAAGGAAAGGTAAGGAGGACAGTGTGGTAGCAATAAACCTTAGCTGAAACCTAAGTTAGAAAGTCTGCTCAAGCCATCATGAGATATTAGGTACAGAAACTTTATGAGGCTTTTTCCACTTTGCTCTCAGGAGATGTATTCTCACACTTCATATGTTTTACTGTTATTATCTCATGTCTTTTCACCCCCTGTACAGTGGTAGCAGCAGCCATAGTCATCCTCTCAATCTGATCAGCTGCAAATCTGCTCTCCTTGCTTTACAGTATTTGGATGACACTTATCTCTTCACATTGGCCAAAAAAAGAACCCTGCATTAGTGCAGTCTTTCAGCCTAAACCTCCACCTCTGCTGGGTCATGAGCCCTTGTGATTCATCCAAGATGTTCCCTCCCTCTGTGCATTTTCGCATGTCATAGGCTATCCCACAGAATTTTAGAACACAGAAGTTCATCTAAACGAGTAGAAAGCAAGGACGTAGAGAAATGCGAAGGTAGATTCCCTTTCCTCATACCCAATATAAGCTGAGTGGAGAAAGCCCTGAAGTTAGAGATCAGAGTCCTTAACTGAATGTCCCTAGTAATAAGAACTTTTCTGACATGGCAATTTGATCATACTAGTATGTGGGGAGTGATGGTTTATTTGTTTCTGTGGAATCAGTTTTTTGGTGGTTTTTTTTCTTAAATCAGCTGTAATCAAAGGTTCAGATGTGTGCGTGCCTCTGCCCTGGCAGTCAGCCTGAACCTTTTGCCAGAGTTCATGCCTGTTTACCATTTATTCTGAGTAAGTGACAGAATAATACACTCAGTATATTCTGTGCATGGTCTGTAACTGGAGGTGGCAGTGTTCTGCTACATCCTTTCCATAGTCAGTTTTAGTCATGGAAAGTCCATTTTAATTCTCTCAGTCTTAATATATTGCTTTTAAATAAGCCAAGTGTGTGCACCTGTATGAAAGCTGTAATAGAGAAGATTAATATGATATGAAAAATGTCTTTACTTAAACAAAAAGGTTTTCCAGAACCTTAGTTTTATTAATTTATAAGCAATGTTTATAAATTACATACAAAACATACTGTGGGATAGCATCAGTTCTGTGTGCAACAAAAGCAAATCAGGTAACAGCAAAGACATCCCTCTTTGTCACGGATAGCTGGAAGTGTGAATATGCTGCATGGTTGCTATAGTTATGCAAAAGATTTCGGATTAAAAAAAAGCAAGCTGAACACTGTGAAACCAGCCCCTTGCTTTAGCC
Organism: Pachycephala philippinensis; assembly: GCA_013397055.1. NCBI lineage: Eukaryota > Metazoa > Chordata > Aves > Passeriformes > Pachycephala > Pachycephala philippinensis. Next base: position 624,024 of record VWZT01013711.1, read on the forward strand.
TCCTACCAGTAATAACCACAGCCTTGCTGCAGAGTTGATATTTTTTACTTTCTGAGGTTGAGAAGCATTTCACTCTGTGGAGCAGTGAACACTTTGCTTGTCCTACAGAATTTCATGAATTTTGGGAGATTTTAGAGAAGCAATGTAGTGGCTGGAGATGAGCTGAAGAAGACACTTTGTTATAGCATCCTGCTCCCTTGCACTGGTCCCAGCTGCAAAGATGGCATTATATTTGTATTGATTTTTTTAACAGCCAAACCACTGTATGTACCTGAATCTGTAAAACAACAGAGTATTGATCTATTACAGAAAATTATCTATTTAAAGTATCCATTCTCTGCTAGTCTGGGGTGCAGAGAGACATCTATTTGCTAGTGTAGCCTGGCATATCTGCACTGCAGCCACCAGTTTGCACCATCTGGGTGTAAATTTAACCTACCACTCCTCCTTAAAATAACCTAATATTGCTTAAATCTTCCACCATCTGTTCCCATACATACATATATATATATGTGTGTGTATATATATATATATGTGTGTGTGTGTGTGTATGTATATATGTGTTTCTCTCTGTGTGTTTGTGTGTGTGTGTGTCTAGTCATAAGAAACGGAAGAGCTACCAATTTTTTTCCCACATAGCAATTTGTTTAACAGGTTTGCACTGCAACTCTGAAATTATTTCACTTAAAAGGACACAGTGGATGTTAATTAAAAACATTCATTAGGGTTTTAATAATTCCTTAGAGGCTTTAAACACAAATCTGTTTCTATACCAAAAATGTTTTCCTTCTTGTCTTAATCCATCTATTTTGGGGAAGCCAGCGCGTGTGCTGCTGGACTGTTAATAGTGCTTCTCCTCCTGTGCCTACCTTGCTTTCAGAGAAAAAAGTATATGTTTGATTGGTGATGAGGAAAAATCACACCCAAATTCAAAACATTTCTTTTACAATGAGAAATTGGAAACTGGAACTGAAATTGAACTTTTTTGTTAGTTCAGACATACCTGATTAGAGAGTGGTTTGTGTAGTGTCGGTCGGGTCTCTAAGTGTGACGGGGTAAATCTGCCCTTCTGTTACCCAAGTGCAACCTTGAAGCCTCCATTAAGATGGAATCAGTATAGCTGACAAAGTTTCTAGTTTACCTAACTGTATGTTTGATGTTTTTGTGAGTGGTATTGTTAAACAGGGATCACAGATTATGCTGAGTTGGAAGGGACCAACAAGGATCATCGAGTCCAACTCCCAGCCCTGCACAGCACCATCCCCAGGAGTCACACCAAGAGCATCATCCAGATGCTTCTTGAAGTCTGTCAGGGTTGGTGCTGTGACCACTTCCCGAGGGAGCCTGTTCCAGTGCCCAACCTCCCTCTGGGTGAAGAACCTTTTCCTGATATGTAATATAAACCTCCCCTGACACAGTTTCAGCCCATTCCCTTGGGTCCTGTCACTGGTCACCAGGGAGAAGACAACAGTGTCTGTTCCTCCTCTTCCCATTATGAGGAAGTTGCAGACTGCAATGAGGTCTCCCCTCAGGCTCCTCTTCTCCGGGCTGAACAGACCAAGTGACCTCACCCACTCCTCATATTCCCCTTCACCATCTTTGTTGCCCTCATCTGGACTCTCTCTAACAGCTTAATGTCTTTCTTATATTGCAGTTACCAGAACTGCATACAGGAATTTTTGTCTGAAGATGACTGAACATACCACATAGGTAAAATTCCATATTCCAAAATCAGTGGGAAATTAGCTTTTAACGTCAATGTGACCAAAATCTAATTGTATACAAAAATATACTCCATTGAGTAGGAGGTTCTGAGGCCCATCATCAATCACAAAAAGGAATTAATATCTTTTGAATCTCAGTGGATGTACAGATTTTGAAAACCTCTTTAGATGTTTTTTGATAGTATTTTCTAATCCTTTCTCCATATTTCCATACAGAGAAACATAACTCAAATATTTAGACTTTCGTAAAGTGTAAAAGTTGTGATGCTGTATGGCATCTTTATGTCATACATCTGTGTTAGCAACCCAGATTGTCACTTATATTACTAGAATTTTGATTTCCTTTCTTTGGTCTTTCTCTTGAGCTTTTTTTTTTTTGTTTATGTTGTTGAAATCTAAGCCTCAGTCTAATCTAATTCCATTGTTCAGGTCAATTTTTTCCCCTTTGTGTTTCTGTCACATTTGCTAACTCAGTCCAGGTATGAGTCACAGTCATACACATGATATAAAATTAATGTTCTTTTTTATTCTCTGGATTTTTAAACGTCTATTTAAATCCATATATATCATTTGCCTGTACATGTCATTTGCATGATTGAATGTTTTTTGGTAGGGAGACAGATTCTGTATATTGTAATATGTCAATTCCAGAACTTTTCAGAAAGGTATATTTCAAAGTTTTCACTTTGTGGTCTATGAGGAATCTTATTTTTTGAATAAGTATTGATTGCACAGTACAAATGTACAAGCCTGCCTTTTATTCAGAAATAAACATGGTTGATGATGAACAAGAGCATGAATGGCAAACCAGTAGGAAAAAAGCACCCCAACACCTGCAACTTAGTAACTGAAAATTAGGTAAGTGCAAATGTTGATGTGCAATGACTTCTATAAAATCAGTATGAAAACCGAGATTTGACATTTCCATTTTAAGTATGGGACACTTTCTATGGGTTTCTTGTCTTCACAAACTTCTGTGAAATAATTCAGTATTGCCATCTGCATTGGTATGGAACAGCTAATATCTCCCTGAAAGGATCCCAAAGGGACAAGAAGAGATCAGCAGTAAACAAGTATTCTCAGCAAATACCATATACTACCATTTTGATTATTTTACTAAAGTCACACTAGGCAAGGGAGAGATAACCTTCTCTCAGATTAAATAGTTAATGCAGATGAACTCAGGTTGGATTCAGTCCAATGTTTGTTAATAATAGCATCTTATAAGCTGGGAACATTCCTACAGACACTCTAAGGCAGGCAGAGCAGAAGATGTTTTTTACAGAATAATGACAGTCAGGTTGTCACGGTGGGACACAGTTCAGCTGTGAGCATTCCTACCCCTTCTCTCATAAATTAACCCTCCACGCTGGTACTCATTAATGGAAATGTCAAGGGTTTGGGTTTGGGTTTGGGTTTTTTCTTTACAACTCTAAGCTCTACTATAGATTTCTGCACAGTCAGAGCTTGAGGTCAATCTCTTTATCCATGCTGGATAAAGGGCAGCTACTTACCTGTTCTGAATATTCATGATCCTGGCCATCAGTGGCCATATCTGGAGCACTTTCCAGTTAAGACTCAGAGAAGATAAAACCTGCAGAGTTATGACAAACAGGTTTATTACATTACATCCAGGGGTTCCCCCCATTATTACCATTATTAATATGTCAAGCAATTAGTTGATAATGTTTGTTTTGATGCTTAGAAATCTTCTTGCTCTGCAGAATTTAGGTCCCATAAAGTTATCACTTTCAGAACAACTTTTGTTCTGAAAAACAACTTTGAAAATGCTGTTCTTGGGAAATTTTCACCATTGCTCACTACATGTCTTGACTGATCTTCAGTGTTTAACTTTACAGTGCAACTTTAATATGAAAAGAAAAACAGAGGAAAGTGGAAAATACTCAGCAATACAACTGTTTAAAATCTCTGAGCAATCACCAGCAGACTTCCAGTATTTCATACCCACAAAGGAGATCAGCTGGTTGCTGAATGAACTTCTAACATGATGATTCAAATCTGACTCAATGTGCTTAAAATGGCCTAACATTTACTCAGTACCACCAATTACAAAAGTCCTTTTTACCTGCCTAGATGTGCTTGTTGTCTGTCAGGTAGGTAATTTATTCAACTGTTTTCATTCTTATGAAGCTACATAACTTCATAAAATGGGATTAAAAAGAGATTTTTTTTTCTGCCTATCTTATGCCATGACTGTTGTAATTTGTAAAATAAAACATTCCCTGTATCTACCATCACAGAAGGTGGAAGAATGGTCAGATGTAGCCTCTGAGAATACTTGCCTACTATATGTGATAATCAGGTTCAAAATTCATCTCTGTTCTTTCATCAGTTTGGGGGAACTAGATAGAGATATCAGCTTTGCTTCAGTCTGGAAAGCAACATTCCCACATTACAGATTGCTACAGCTGTACCTTTTTGGATGAAAAGAATTAGAAATTACTGTATAATACATTGCAATAGAAAATCTTATATCGTGTTCATGAAGATATAAACAGTACTGCCACAGAGACACAGTTTACCACCATGGTATAAAGTAAATATTTTTCATAGTGTTACAAATATTCATGGTGTCAAAGTTTTTTACCGTAATGGCTTAAAAGTATACTATATTTTGAATAAATAAACTCTTCTACATTTTTCAGATTTAGGCTCAAAATACTTTAGCATAGATATATGCTAAATTTGCTGATTTAGAAAGGAGGTTGGGAATTGCCTTAAAGAACAAGTTTTATAACAAACAGAACAGGAGCTAATACCGAAGGAGAATAAAGGTCAGTCCATTGAAAAAGAACTTTGGTAAGATTAGGCAGAGGAAATGGAAGAACAGTGGTGGAGGTAACAGTATATTAGAAGGAAATGCTTGCAAGGAGACAGAATTGAAGGAATAGTCGAAATAACCATGAGGCATGTGCATAAACTGGTGATAAAGAGCACAGCTGCCGGGAAGAAAGTTGCACATTCATCCTCAGGCATGCAGCATCTAAGGAAGCCACGAGGAGTCCAGCACAAGATACCAGAGAAGCAAGGCTGCAGGCAGAAGGTCAGATTTAAGAGTCATTAACACTGGGAAATAAGTGGGTCCAGGACAGCTGGCAAAGACATCCAGACAGTGACTGGGAAGAGGGAAAAGGGAATAATGACAGAGCCTTGAGAGATGCCAGCAGAGACAGGGGAGAAATAAGGGATCCATCAGCACTAACTCTCTAATGCTGTCAGCCAGATGAAGAAACAATAAGTTGGTGTCACATAAACCTAAGGGTGGGAGTTTCTTGTGGAGTAGTAAGTGGCCTATGGTGTCAAAGGTAACAGAGCTATCAAGGAAGAATGAGCACAGAGAAATGACCCTACAAGAAATAGGCACTTAATGTGAAGGATGACAAGACAAATTAGATATTTGGCAGTCTACCTAAAGCAACTCCTTCAGCTACTGTGACCACCTACATTGGCAGAGTAATTAGAAGATCTTCCAAACAAAGTGATAAATGGCATGATAGAGGCAGGGAGATCTATGCCTATTTATAAAGTGCCTGTCATCATAGTATCCAGATATCACAGCAGCCAGTCAAAGATAGTCACTGTCCAGTAGTGGAATATTTCTTCTGTTATGGTTAGATGTGTTTGGTATAAAAACATATCCCAAATAAGCAAAATTTTATCAAGAATGAAAAAGCAGAGAAGGCTTGTCTATAGTGACATACTGTGTACATCTTCAGGAATAGGAAGTATTCATTCTTTGAAGCTGAAATAGGAATATCTTTTACAGAAATTTTTAATGATGGCCCTCTTCTTGAAGAAATAAAAAACCAGGATGACTTGACTAGCCAATGCAGACAAGAGCTAGTGCACAATGTAACAAGCAGTGTTAGAAAATCGTGCTTAGGGCTTAGAAATAATGAGCTCCTAATGTGTTTTTCTAATCAAAGTGTCAGCATGAAATTCCCTGTATTTGGAGACCGTTCTATTACCAAGGCAGCAGTGTTTCAAAAGTTCACTGTGGATATGATTTTTGTGTCTCATCTTTGAATTAGATTTGCTTTTGCCCCTCCCTTTTAATAGTTTTAAGTCAAAAGCAGTACAAACAAGAGAGGAGAAATGCTTATCACATCTGTTCCAACTTCCTCGGACCAGTAGACATTCCTGTCAGTCTCACTTATCTTTCCATGCAACACTCTTTTGAACAGAGGTTTTATAGGTAAAAGTTTTTTCCCTCAAGATTTAGGCACATCATAAATCAAACAGACCACATGATGGGACTTGTTTCCCTATTTAGTCTATTGAACACAGACAGGAGTGTACTGCAGGTTCCTCAATGGCTTATTTTCTAACAAAAGCATAATGTTGTGCAGTTCACATATTACAGCAGGATTTTTGTCGGTTTTACCCAGGCAATATTTTTCTGTCACAAAACCAGAGCCATATTTCCACTACTGAATCCACATAAATGTAGCAGCTGTGGCCTCAGTGGTGTTTTTAGGGAGTAATATTTTCTATTTCTCCCTTTGCCTTATGGTAGCAACATCCTTTATTCTTGAGAGATGGGTTTTTGGTGTTACGTTTTGTTAAAAAAATTGGGTATATGTATAATAAGTGACATGCAGCCTTATGTTTCTAGGAATATGGAAGAAATAAGCAGATTAGATTTGGTTTGTCTTCTTAGTTAAACCAGGCAAAGAATCCAGGTTCTCGTCTCTTAATTTTTACCTGGTTTTGATTATCTAGGTTATATGAGCTTTGTAAAGTTTCTTGCAATTTCTCTTGATACTTTTTCCAAGAAAATCTCCAAACAGGTGCCTATGCAGGCAATTGTTCCGTGATCATTTTTGTTACTCTTGTCTCACATCCACCATCATATTTATATAGATAGACAAATGCAGGTATGGCCAAGCCTCTGACATGAGACAGGGAAGTGTAATGCAGTCTGGTATTAATGAAAGAACAAAGACCTGAAGGGTTGCTTTACTTATCTAACCTGCACCACAACAACATGTGACATAGAGAAGTCAAACAACAATGTGGTTATACTAATTTGTTTCGTGGCTTATGCATATTACTTTAAAAGCAATTTGATATTAGAGTTTGTATGGGGGCTAAATCATGCGTGGTGCTTGCCTACGGTGCTGCAGAATGTAACTGGGAATTAGTGTGTAGCCTTGTACTTAATATACACACAGTGCACTTCAGATAGGAATATAATAAAGTCTGTCACGTTGAGAGGAGATTGTAAAAAGTGCCACTTAAAAAAATCCTAAATTATCTGCTTAACTCAGCTTGAATTTCACAGCACTAAACAATCACCCAAATCAGGCTCCCAAACCAACCCTGTCTTGAAAAAATAGTAGCTGGGAAGAGAAAGAAACACTGTCTTGGACTCATTAGCTTACAGGACAGAGGTAGAGGGATGCTGCACAGATTGGTTTTAATAGCTAAAGCTGAAGGAAAGGGAGAGAAGCTGTGTTGGGTTTGCGTGGCCAGGTTTTGGTAGTGGAGAGGCTATAGGGGTGGCTATAGGGGTGCAAAGATGCCAGAGGCTTCCTGCATGTCCCTCAGAGCCAGCCAGCTCCAGGATGGACCTGCTGCTGGGCAAGGCTGAGCCCATCAGGGATGATAGTAATGCCTCTGTGCAAGGTATTTAAGAAGGAAAAATGTTATTGTACAGATGCAATTGCAGCCAGAGAAGAGTGGGTTGAGAATACATGAGAGGAACAGCTCTGCAGACAGCAAGGGCAGTGTAGGAGGGGGAGGAGCTGCTCCAGGCACCAGAGCAGATCCCCCTGCAGTCCATGGTGCAGACCATGGTGAGGCAGCTGTGCCCCTGCAGCCCATGGAGAGCCACAGGGATGCAGAGGTGTGGAGAAGGCCCTTGCCAGAGCAGGTGAATGCCTGGGGGAGGGCTGTGAACCCCTGGGAAACCCATGCTGGAGCAGGCTCCTGGCCAGGACCCACAGACCCATGGGGAGAAGAGCCCACGCTGGAACAGGTTTCCTGGTAGGATTTGTGACACTGTGGGGGACCCACACTGGAGCAGGCTGTGCCTGAAGGATTGCACCCCATGGAAGAGACCCACGCTGCAGCAGTTTGTGGAGATCTGTTGCCTGTGAGATGGAGTCACATTGCAGGAGTTTGCAGAGAACTGTCTCCCATAGGAGAGACCCCATGCTGGGGCAGGGGATATCTCTCCCTGAGCAGGAGCAGGACCAAGGTGTGATGAAGTGACTGTAATCCTCAGTCCAAATCTCTCTGCCCTGCTGTGGGGAGGAAGTGGAGCTTGGGAAGAAGGGAGGAATGAGAGGAAGGTGTTTTTAAGATTTATTTTACTTCGCATTATCCTGCTCTGACTTTGTTAGTAATAAATTCAGTTAATATCCTGAAGTTGAGTCTGTTTTAACTGTAGTGGTAATTGGTGAGTGATCTCTCCCCGTCCTTATCTCAACCCATGACTCCTTCATTATATTTTCTCTCCCCTGTCCAGCTGCAGAGGAGAGTGATAGAGCAGCTTTGGTGGGTGCCTGGCATCCAGCCAGGGTCAACCCACTACAGAAACTTAACGTCCTCTATGGTCCTCCAACCCACACTACACCAGAACTTGTGTAAGTGTAGAGAAGGGGAGTTGAACAACCTCCATGACTAAAACAATATTGTATTCAGGTCTGCCAACCTTACTGCCAATTCTTTATGGGCAGCAGGGAAAGACTAATCCCCTGATTTACATAGAAAGACAGGCTATAAAGAGTAAGTGTTGCATTTTGGAGCATTGACTCATTTAAAACTGGAATACAAGAATGTGAACCCATAAACATTCCACATTGAAATTATGTGTTTAATTTTAATTTTAACCATTTCTTGGGATGCTGTCCAACTTACGGTATGTTTTATGTGATCCCTCTGACAACTTTGATTAAATGCTCCCCCATTCACGGAAAAATTCTGTGAGAAAGAGCAGCAGAAGATTGGAACAGAACCCCAACTCTTTGAAATGCCAGAGTGGTACTGATGTGGAGCCTTGTAGCACCAGCAGCAAGTCACTGCCCTGGCTCCTCACTTTCTTCAAAGAAGAGGGAAGAAACAAAGGAAATATCTCTTAGATGAGTATCTGAGGAGTACTGAATTTCATGGAGCACCAGCCTACCTTAGGTCTAGTCCAAATTAACCTCGACTTAGAAGGGCACATTGTGAGGTAGAGTAGGTAAAAAGTTTTCAGACAAAAGCAATGTAGAAAGTTGACATTCCATTCCTGTAAGATCATGGAATTACATAATCATATTGGTTGGAAAAGACCTCTAAGATCATTGAGTCCAACTATTAATTTATAACTCCCAAGTCCACCACTGAACCATGCCCCTTAGTGCCACATTTACACTCCTTTTCAATATCCCCAGGGATGGTGGACTCAACCATTTCCCTGGGCAGCCTGTCACAATGCTAGGCAACCCTTTCAGTGAAGATATTTTTCCTAATATCCAACCTAAACCTCCCCTGGAGCAACTTGAGACCATATCCTTTCATCCTAAATATAACATGGATTCAAGTTTTCTGTTAGTGATCCCTTGCTTTATCACACTCTTATTTTAAGAGGTTCATTGCAGTAACTAACCTGCTTCTGACAATGGAGAGGAAAAGTTTAACTTTTTTTTTTTAATGAAAAGGATCTGCAATAAGAAAAAGTCATGTGTAAAGTCTGTAACTTGCTAGGGGAAAAAAAAAATCACATAGCTCTGATGCTTAGATTAAAAACAAGTTGTTTTACCTTTATACACAGTGCTTGCAATCTGCAGCTGTTCACAAAAGACAGGAAGACATAATACATAAACAAGTAAGGTTGTTGGCTTTGTACTTTTCTATTCTTGTAAAGGACATGTGTACTTTACCTCTTGCAGTGTTACATCAAAGTGTTGTCCTTGAATCAAGGCTTTCTCATTTTGGCATTTGAGAGGGAGGGAAAGAGGAAAAAGTAATAATATTTTGCTTTTACTTTGAGGAGAATCCTTCGTGCTTCTTCTTTAATGTGATTTTCTAAGACCCAGGATGCTAAATATCATCTCATATTTTACAGATGGGGAAGGAACTAGATGAAAAATAAGTGCTTTACATTCAGATCTGACCCTGATGGTTAATCTTAAAACTGGTCTTTCTTTTTCAGTAGCTGGCACATGTCACCTCTATGCAGTCCAGTTTCTCAGCATCTAGGAATCAACTGAGATACAAGCTGCAACAATATTTCAGTATTTGGCCTAATGTCCTAATATTAGCTTCCTGATCTTTCATACAGTGGATGGCAGAGTCGACTTTCCCACCTACAGCTTGAGGTTACATGGCAACAATTATTTTAGAACGGTTCTGGAACAGAGGTTAGACTACAAAACTGCGGATGCTCCATCCCTGGAAGTGTTCAAGGCCAGGCTGGAGGGGGCTTTGAGCAACCTGATCCAGTGGGAGAGATCCCTTCCAAACCAACCCACTCTATGATCTTATGTTTGTTTAAGGTTGGCTCTCTCAGCACTTTCAGCACTGGGAGACCTGCGGTGGCCCATGTAGCCCATGCTGGGAACCTGTTTCCTCTGTGTACAGGAATCTGTGTGTGCCAACAGCACAACCCCTGTTAATGTGGATATACCCCGTATTACAAATGTGCAGGTATGCCGATCCCTTATCATCATCCTGCACTTCAGAGAAGCTCCACTACATTATTTTTGAGTACTTCAGCTTCAGCCAAAGAACCATAAACTTGCAGCCAGTATCAGATTTCCACAGTGGCTATTTACATACAAGTTTGTCTGGAACAAAGCTGACAGGAGAGGATCCTAAGAAATACTCATATCCAGGAATAGGATAGAATCAATTTAAAAAAAAGGTTACTTAATTCAACATTTATTAGTAACTAATCATTACCTTATCTGTCTTTACAACCCTATTTTCTTACTGCTTAAACAGTGACATCCCAGTAAAGGTCTAAAATCTACTTTCATACTCTTTTTCTAAGGCTGCCTGCTTTATTGGGAACTTCAAATCCAGAGCCCTAAGTGCGTTAAACATTAAATGGGTATCTCCCTATTTGTATGCCTTCTCCTTGTGAGGGATGACATTATTGGCAGGAAGTCAAACACACCAATAATTCTCCTGGTGGCGATTAGGACCTCCCATGGTTACCATTGGTCTAAGAGGAATATTTGCATTTCTGGAAGGTTGGAGTTCCAATAGCAACCCCTATATAGCATACATAAACACTTAAGGATTGACTTGATGTTTGACACCTTTCTGTAGCTGTCTTCACCTCACCTCTCATGTTACTCTTTCAAATAATACCGTTTCTTACCTGCCCATTGCTGTAGCCCAGTGAATATACAGAGTATAATACCAGGTGTTCTGCATGGCACAGATGATGTCTTCTGTGGAAAATGCAGTATGATGTATTTCCATTCAGCTGTTAATAAAAAGTGAAAAGTTCTTATCAGATTTCCAAAACCCACAATAGTAATACATTAAAATAACATGAATAATCAGCCTGCATGACCATAGAGGGACCTAAGTGTACTTTCATGGTTATATTTTAGAATGGTGCTATAATGGTACTTCCAAGGAGAATCCGTATTCTTATTTGCGTAGATTATAGTGTGATTGCTAAAAACTCCCAACCTTATTCCTACCTTCCCACCTGAGCCTTTGGTAATTTTCTGGCAAAGAAACTATTCTAACTGCCTTGGTTTAGAGAATAAAACTGGCCATGACAACAAATTAAATTGGATCTTCTGGAAAAAATTCATTAAGGTAAATAGTAATAATTTTGTAACCATTACTTCAGAAGTTTTAATTTTACTTTTTATTCTTTTGAATTTTTAATTGCTCAACAAAAGGTTTTAAATTATGTTTGTTTACAAACAGTATGTTATATTTTTTTATCCATATTTCGTAGGTTGTCTTGTTCCATTTTATAACATATTGCCCATTTAGTTTCTCTCCTGTGTTTTGTAGGAGGCAGTTACACTCTTTCTTCTAATTAGGATAACTGGACAGAATATACTCTATTCTATAAAGGGTATTTGCATGTTTTACAACAGGACAAATGTGCAAAGCATTTTTCTTTGCAGAAATTAATATTCCTCATTGTAAACAATGTAATCCATCATGTTTAGTTTACGTGGAGAAATGAATATCCTGATAGTTAGCATGAAAGCTTACTGAAAGTACAGTGACCATCTGCATCTCTCTGTTGGGCTTTAAAGGCCAGTTCTCCCTTCTAAAGATTTATAATACAAAGGGCAATTCACTAATTAGTACTGTAAATTAGTGTTGCCATGAGGTTAAGAAAAAAACTAACAGCCCCTGCAGTATTCAATTAATTTTATTTTTAATTGCTTGTATTAGCATTTGAGAACAAGATTGATTAGCTTTTGACTGTCAAAGAAACAGAACTTGAAGCTCTTAAATACTGAAATGGAAGTTGTTAATTATGCTTAAAAATCCATAGATACTGTACATGGAAATCTGGAAGGTCATCTGAGTATTAAAGAGGGTATGTTTCTGTTCTGTTCAAATAAAAATTTAGAATGTTAGCATATAGCCACATGTATTTCTCATGCTGTCTACTAATTGATCATGCAAATTAACATCTCCAAAATCACTCTAAAAACAAAACAGCTTTAATAGTGCATCTGTTTATAGAAAGTAATTTTAGAAGTTGTTTAACTTTAAAGTGATTAGTTAATTCTCAATTTGTGATTAAAGTGGCAAGACCTGAAATTTCTCCTAAAGCTGTTGTGAGTTTTCCTCTGTAGACCCCAATTCAGGAAACAGCAGCTGTTTGCTATGTCTCAAAGGTTAGCCCTGAGACAGGACTTGTGCTATGTCATCCCAAAGTTCAAGGTCCTGCCTAAGGCAGATTTAGAGACCTCAGAACAGGACACAGAAAAGCACAGCAAACATCTTCCAGTAGCAAGCTAAAAAAGGTCCAGAGGTGAGTTGTCCTGTGTAGCATTTTATAGAGATGCTTGTGTCCCACAAGTTAGTCGCAGGTTGCTAATCTTTCCAGAATACTTATGTAGTTGTTTAAAAGATTAAATAATCAAGAATTAAATAATTCTTATTATTTAATAGGTCCTGTTAGAGGAGCAATCTGGGAGGGCTTGCACCTGGATTCATGTCCTTCTTCAGCATGAAAGAATTTAAATACATCACCCATCTCACAGGGGTATATATCAACAACCAGACCATTAAGAGGCGGGGTGGATGGAACAACAAAAGTTTTTACTTCTAACCAGGCCACTGAAACTCTGCTGTTTTGGTTAATGGTTGGGCTTGGTGATCTCAGAGGGCTTTTCCAACCCTAATGATTCTATGATTCTATTCTATGAAAACATGAGTGATTCAGTGAACTTAACTAGTTAGCCTTATTTAGTTCTGTAGTTCCTGAATCATGACTGTATTTGGGAAGAAAAGAGGTATATTTTCCAACTTTATAACTTTTGGCTGTAGCCCTTAAGCAGTTGCTTAAGTGCTGCATAGTTAATGGGACAGAATCAGAGCTGATGCACAGTGTTGACCGTTCATGAAGTGCACACAGACGTCTGCTTCCTTAGTGGCACTTGGATGTGTATTTAAGAGTTTTGCTGAACTGGAACCAGATCACAAATGGAGAGGAGCATGTAGTTCCACTTTTCTTTTGTCAGCAGCTGGGCTGGTCTAAGAAAGTGCTCTGTCCTCAGTGCCTTGTCCCCATCACTCACTTGGTTTATCAGCCACATGCTTTGTTGAGTCCTAACCTCTGATGTGGCTAAGAATACTCCTTTTCCCCCCCCCAGGCTAATTACTTTTCAGCTGGATTATCATGGGTGGAGGATCGTAATCATCAACCTATGCATATGGCAGGCATACCATGTCAGCTTCTACTTTGAAAGCCAGTGGAATTTTCTACTTTTGGTACATTTGCTGCATTGAGGCTCTGAAATAAATTTGCTGAGAGATGATCTAACTGTAGATTCTTGTTGGCCTTTAGCATCAGAGAGGTACCAATGAGAGCTGGTGCACACTGGGATGTGCAACAAAATACAGCTATCAATGCATGAAGAACTTCAGTGGCTATCAAAATTTGTGGCACTTAGGAAATTCATGTCTGTAGCTTAGGCAGCAGCCAAGTGGCATACTTGAAGTCTGGCTGGAACTTCAGATCTTTCTAAGTCCCCTTTTTTATATATCTTGAATATAACACAAGGAGGACCTGGCTCCTATCACTACAGTAACAATGAGCATGGTCACAAAGACCACAGTACTAACTGACAACACTGTCCTGACTTCCATGTGCTCTTTCTCTTGCCATTTAATTCACAAATCCTTACCAACCTCATTCTTCAGCTCATACACTTACAGAAAAAAATTATTGCAGGCTGTAAGTAATCATATACTAGCTATTCTAGAATAAGTGTAGTATGAGGGAACTGCTGCCTAGCTTCTTACTGCTTTACATCTTTTGACTAGATAATAGTACAAAGTGAAGGATGAAAAACAAAGGGAGATTAAGATAAAGAAAATGAAATTTAAAAATGAGATTAGATAAATAAAAATGGAATTTTATATTTTTCACTGTTGGGAAAGCAAAATGAAACTATATTTTAATTGAAAATTTTCATTATGAAAAAGGATTTTTCAGCTGAAAAAGCTTTCATACAAAAAAAATTCAGCTACATGTGTCAAAACAGTGTGTCAACTCATCAGAGGACCAGGATTTTTTTTAGAGGCAATTAGAAGGTGTATTTTAGAGCTAATTTGACTATCTAATGAGAATATCGCAAATGAAGTGATTCAAGATAGCTCAAGTACTAGTGATCACAGTTTGTCAAGGTCAAAAGTTTCAGTTACAGTTATTAATATTTATATATATAAGTAGGCAAATAGTTTATTCACAGTTAATGCTTTAAAGAAAGCTGCAATGTAGTGACCAACAAGGCATTATCATACCAATCTCTTCTAACATGCTGTTGAATTTCTAACTGCAGTACACATGTCAGAGAGAACACTATATTTAATTCCTGGAGAAACAGATGATAAATCAAACTAAATGGAATTAATAGTGCCTGATTACTAGTTATATACTTCACCTGGAGTATCATATTCAGCAGTGATCACCATACTTCAGGATATAATTGCTCTTCATGGCTTATAATACAGAGTCTGAAGTACAATAAACCTTAGAGAAAACCATTAAAAAGACAGAGAGTAAAAACAGTACTTTATTTTTAATATTTGAATAAAAATTTCAAGGTTCAAGGTAACCACTTTGCATGGCATTTTTAGGAATATTCAGACAACTAACTGTGTGACTGGTGTAAACACATTCTGCTGAGCTATGAAAAGCAAAAGTAGCCTTAAAATGTTTTAATTTCTTTTTCCCTTCAGGGTTGTGACTTTATGAGAATGTGGTACTAAGTCTGCTTGAAAAATTAGTTTATTTTTTAAAAAAATGCTTCACACTATGGCATCTTTAACTTGACTTATTTGTGTTGTAAGATGATTTTTGGCTGAAGAGGAAGAAATATAAAAATCTTTCCGTTCATTTAAAACTGCTCTAGGTACACACAATCTGTTTCTTCTTAACCTGTCCTATAAATCAGCTTAGAAAATCTGATGTTGAGGAATGCTACAAATTTACAAATGGATATTGCCAAATGCTGGATAATTGGTACATCATACTTGAAGTCTTAAAACACAGTTAGAGACACTGGGTTCCTGAAGACTTTACAAAATGCACATTACTTATTTTTAAATATATTTTACTCAAACAGTGCCTCTTGAGGAATTGATAAGTTAATTCCTAATTTGTTATGTCAGTGAGGAGATTCAGTTAACAACTGTGTCTTATTTTATCTATTTGTATAGTGGGAAAATGTCTACCTACTTATATGTGTAATCAAAATCAATTTCTCTATGGCCTTCACTTAATATCTAAGTACCAACTGACTGTTTTACAAGTGCAAAAAATTGGAGAGAGAGGACATTAGTTAGAATGCTAAACATTTATTTCTGCTTGCTCTTCATTAAAACTAAGGATATAAAAACACTTCCTCAGGCCAGACTTAAAGATTAATTTCTGAAGAGCTTTCTAAACTTTTTTCTCTGTTAGGAGAGATGGTCCAGCAGTTAGGGGTGTGATTGGCTTTCTGATCACTGAAATGTTGATAAATTTTGATATGTATATAGCCCTAATCTTTGCAGACATTTACTACTTTTTGTCTAGTAAGTAAGAGGTGATCTTCTCTGTGTTAGTTGCTCCACTAAGTGCAGTGATCGCCCCATGGCTACGTGGGTTCTTTTAGCTTCAGAAAGAGTGACAACTATCCAAAGAAGGAGAGGAATCTTAACCGACTGTCTGTGTGACAGACAGAAGGTGACAGAGACAGAGGACACTCTTACCTCTTTTACAAATGAAACAGTAGTCAGACCTTCCCTGCAGGATAATTTTGCTGATGTTTTCTGTCCAACAGTGTTTGAACTGCATGGTTCCTCTGCTGAGAAGCTGTCTCCTCCAGACTTTGCCTTGGCAACTGGAAGAATGCCGTTCTAAAGAATGAACATCTCACAAATTCTACTGTATACAGACAGGATATAAAGAGTCAGACATGAGGAAGATCTCTGCTGAATATTACTGCTAGGAAAATAGTAGCTAGGAGCTAGTGTCAGACAGAACTGAAAACATGGGGGGTTTTACTACTACACCAGAAAAAAATGGGTCTGTGGTGGGAGCTCTATATTAGATTTCCAGTTTTCTTGTACCTGTATTTTTATGACATACAGTTCTTATTATTTTAATGGAATGTGAATTGATTTGCTTGCACTATGGAAATAGTGAGATAATCAGGTCTGAGAATGAGGTTTATTGCAATTTCATTTTTTACAATACAATTGGTTACTGAAACACTTCTAAATCAGACGAATTCTGATAAACCATTCTCATATAGTATTTTCTACTGTCAATCTTTACCATATTGTCCATAAATTTCATTTAACCATCTCAGGACTGTCTTTACTGAAAGACAAAGGTGCTCTTTTCTGAAGACACCGAAAGCCTTCATGCACCAAGACATCACATTCGGCAAAACACAGATCCATTGTTAAATTTTTTCACACAAGGAGTTTGCTACAGTTTCATGCTGTGCAGGCCTTGGTTAGCAGTACTGGTTTGTGCTGTATAAGTAATTCCTGTTGCACTGTAAGCATGTTATGTACCGTGTAGGATGAGAACTTGGTAATTCTAGTGAGAACCTGTCCCTGAGCCATTCTTCCAGAAATGGTGTGATTCTGTTAGAAAGGATACCTCATGGAGGGGAAAAGACTGTTAGATCCAATGCACACATTAAAATAAAATGGGCACGGGAAAAATTTCTAGATAGAGGATTTTCATGGCAAGAATATACGATAATAGCCCTCTTTAGGCAATGAAGGATATAAGACCCTGTTACTGAAGTTTACAGAGCTTCCTTAGTAAATTTTTGTGTTAGCAGTAAATTCTAGGTTGGATACTAATTTGATGCATTAGAAAACTATGCCAAAGCACACTTTTGTTCTTGTCATGAAAATATGGAGAATAAGGTCTACAAAACACTGCTGTGGCAAGTTGACATCCAACAAGATTTATGCTGTTTGAAAACCCTATTCTTGCTGAATGCATTGCATATGTAAGTTCACTGTAGTTTACTTGGAACTTTGCTGCTACAAATAATGATAATATCTCTGTTTTGATATGACATGAAATTTATTTCATCGGGTACCTCATTTTGAAATACATTCATTAAAAGTGTTGAATGGTGAAAAATCTGTCAGCATAAATGGTGTTCATTTTCAATGTGACAGTATTCACAAGTCCCAAGAAATAGAACAGTTGAATAGATAATGTCACATATCATAGCATTATTCAGATGGTGTGATCTTTTTATTGATTGGACAGCAGTTGCAAATTCAGAGCTTATGCTACATTTCACTAGTATCATGACAATGAAGAACATGAGCAATGATCTGTCAAATGTGTGAAAATTGTGCCATGAAAGTAAATAAAGACACAGTTTATAATTCTCCTAAAGGAAAAGGATAACATTTGTTCTGGCATTAAGCAATAATGAAACAGAGGTTCTGCTTTGTGCTTTAAATATAAAATGGGGTTATAATGGAAGAGCAATTCTTCCATTACTGATATTATGAAACAGGTGAAATGTCTAGCTTCCCTATCGTGTAAAAAAACCACTTCTCAAGCAGAAAAACAGAGACAACTGTATTGAAACTGCAGTTTTTAATCTCTATACTTTTATCAGCCTTTAAGACAGGAGGCCTTTCATCCCAGATTTTTTGGTTGTTAATGCTGAAACCTTTTCTAATAGCATTCTTTCCTAGCAAAAAAATAAACTTGAGCTTGGATCATACATTAAACACTCTTTGTAGCTTGAGTCCAAAGAGCCAGACTAATAATTTAACTAGAATTCTAGAAGTATCTGGGAAGTCCCTAAACGTGGAACAATTAAATGAGTAATATCTCTTATCATAGCATTATTTGGATGGTGTGAATAGTGATACATTAAGGAATATAAGTAGAATTTTTTCTGTATCTTTCTATTTTATCCCTCTCACCAGAAGGAGCAAACGAGGGAGCTGTTAAGGTATGTGAATATAGATGGTCAATGGCATTCTCAATGCTACAGGGTATCCATGAGGCCCCCAAATGTCACTCTAGAAAGGCAAAAGCCTGTCAAAGATCCTCTTTAATTTTTGCCAGCTCCACAGACATGTCTAGAACACTCTAGATCATTACAGTGGCACTGTGTTAAGGCTGGTGAATTTCCCTGGATGTGTTTCTGGGATTTGTTGTGTTTCTAAACAGTAAGGAGAAAGGAGTAATGAAGAAAGCAAAAAGATGTAGTCAGACCTTGAGCCAGAGGGTCAGGGACTTGGCACTTGTCTTACACTGTGCCCTGTTACTGAAGGAATGTCTCTATGTCCCGAGTGAGACAGGTCCTTGAATCCTGATTTAGGGCATACAAAATCCAGTACAGTCCTTGCTTCAGCGTTCAGTTTCATTTGGAAAGGTAAAGCTTGGAAGAGGAGACAGAGCTGAAGGGGTCTACACCTCTGGGGTTCTCAGGAGCAGAGGAAGAGGCGTGTCCTTGCCCACCTCTAGGCTGTATTTTAAGAGCAGTTTCACGGTCACCATTTCCCCTCTGGGGGGCACTCTGGATCAAAACTAGAGCAAAACAACGGATTGGAGAAAACTTCAAGAAAGCCATAGATTTGCCGTAAGGTGTGCCTTCAGTTTAGGCTGTGTAACATCAGGCTCACTGCATGTTGCACCAAGCTTGGCACTCCACTTGTATTTCTTCCCCCTTGTGATGATAGTTTGTCTGGCATTGGTTATCTAGTAGGGCCTAGTGGCAAAGAGCTTTAAAACTGTTTTGATGTTGCCTTCCACAGAAACAAATATTTACAGACTACAGATAGCCTGTGAGGATACTTTTTGCAAGAATAATGAAAGCCCAGAAGAACCAGCACAGTCAGGTATGTAATAGGCTTAATTATTCTCCTGGTCTAGCCTGGGTCTGCATTGTTTGGGCCATGTATTTGTTTATTTTAACTTGTTGAATTATTTGCTGAGGTGATTTTCTCACAGCAAGCAGACAGAAATATCCATATGCATTTTTTTCCAGAAGGACTGTGCACTAGAACCTGTTGTTTGGTCAGATTTTGTGCATGTGACTGCCACCACTGACACAGCATCTTCATTGGAGCTGGCAGGGCAAGGGAAATATTTTATGTTTGTCTGTTGGGGTTTCTTTCTTATAAACATTGCTATTTTTTCATTTTCATTTATTTGGACAATTCTTCTGAAAATCCCTCATCATCCAGATTTGCATTTCTTTTGGGCATGCTGCTAGACTTTTATTCATATTGTTCTTTATTGTCATGCACTTTGGAAGGGTGGGAGTGGGGGTGCCAAAATGGATGCATTTTCTCCAAAGAGCAGCTCAGGGAAAATGGTTGGGAGGGGTCTCTGGAGGTCACCCGGTCCAACCCTCCCTCAAGAAGGGACACCTAGGGTCAGTACCCTAGGACTATGCCCAGATGGCTTTTGAGGATTGCCAGACATGGCGAGTCCATGAACTCCTTGGGCAAACTGTGCCAGTGCTCAGTCACCCTCACAGAAAAAAAGCTTTTTCTTATGTTTAAATGGAATTTCTTGTGTTTGAGTTTTTTGTCCATTGTCTTTTGCCCCTGCACCAGAGAAAACAGCTTGGCTCTGTTGCCTTTGCACTCTTTCTTCAGGTATTTACACACATTGATAAGATCCCACACCTCAAGCCTTATCCAAGGTAGAATAGTCCAGCTCTCTCAGCCACTCCTCATAGGAGAGTAGCTCATTTTGCTACTATACTGAAAAAAGAGCAATATTCCCTGCTCTCATCTCTCTAAATTCAGTAGCAATGGTGGATGAAATGCTCCTTAAGAAATTTCTGTTAATGCCAGACAATCAGTCTGCCCACAACACAGAGCTGCCTACAAGAGAGAGGAGCATGGGGGATGGACTTTGGACAAACTACATTGCCTTGGGAGAAAAAATGTGGTCTATTAAACCTATCTGCAGTAATTAACAATACCAAGTTAATGGATAGGCAGGATCAAGTTTCACCAGAAACAGTCCTTTGTTCTCCCTAAACCTTTAGAACAGTATCTCAGTCACTCCAACGCAAGAAATAACTGTGAAAGATGTTATTTATATATATATAATTTCAGTGCCTGTGCTTCCTTCTAAAGTGACACACTGCTGTACAAGGAAAAAAAATTATATTACATATATTTGTGGATTACAGAGAACCATAATAAGCAATTAGTCAGTTAGGTATGTGCTACAAGTCCTTCTACTGTATGCTTTAAAGTGAAATTTTCAGTCTCCTGACTGAGTCAATATATTCTCCTACAACTGCTCAATGGGTTAGGACTCTCTTTTCTAGAGCAGTGAAATAGGAATCCCTCCCTGTGTGTCAGCAGCCCTGTGTTTCTGCTGCTGCCACCCCACGTGGCCTGTCCTTAGTGCAAGCAGCGCACCAGCGATGCTGAGCAGCAGCTTCACGGGAACAAGACTCCAAACCTCAGCAAAACCATTCAGCTGTGTGTGCCCTGGAGTCACGGCCATGAAACATGTCAGGAGAGCAGCAAAACATTGCAATTTCTCCACGGGATATCAAGGGATCCTTTATCTTGCTACAGTCATTCATAGGCCCCTATCACTTTCAGATGATGGCAGAAAATCATTGGCACTAAAGTCCCCACTGTCCAGCAATGACAAAGAAAACGTCACCGTGTATCAATTGTCTCGTAGCAATTGTCACTGAGTACTGACAGCATGCAAAGTGCACTGCCATTCCAATTATTAAAAGGTCTCTTAGTCCAACCTGGTTTTCCCAAAGGTAATTGATATCAATTTATTTATCTAGTTTTTCCTAATTACAAGAAGAAGAAAAAATGGCCTAGTGAGATGCATTGGCATTTCATAGTGTTTTCAGGGGAAAAAATCCCCAGTAAAGTAGGCAAAATATATTTCTGTAGGAGGATGTGGTAAGTCATTCTCTATTGATTTTAAAACTTCGTATAAGGAAAGTTTTGCAGTGTTTAAAATGAGATTGAAGAGTGAATGCATTGGATTTTTTTTATCTGTATTATCAAAGTCTGGGGTTGGTTTTGATTCAGTCTTTTTTTTTCCTGATGAAATGTTTCATGTTGTAATGTAATAGAATTAATAAGATCTGATACACTGACTTTTAATGAAATTTCATTTTTCAAAAATAGGCACATAAAAATGTCTCCATAATAAACTTAATTAGAGAAAATAGAAGATTGTATTATTTCATCATTAATACAAAGAGATGGATAATTAGGAGGATGCGATATGCATACTGAGTGAAATCAACACTCCTGCAGGAGGCTGAAGTACACGGCCCCCACGTGAGAAGTTATTTTAGCCAAGGAATGGGACTCTGAGCGCCATCACTAGAAGGCTTTCTAAGGATATAGTACTCAATACTCTTCAATAGTACTTTTCCAACTCAATGCTCTACTGCCTCTCCCCTTTGCTTTTCTTGTTTTTTTCTCTTAGGTGATCTGGTGCCATTTCTCTGTAAACTAAATATCTTTGTATTAGCCATTTTGTTTCAGTTTCTACCCAAAAAAGCCCCAGAATTCTGCATTTTCATGTTCATTCATTCTCCCTTTACTGTTCCTTAGCCTTTTACTAAAGCTCTGCTTTCTTGGTTTCAGTAATTTTCATGACATTTTTCTTCATTTTCTTCTATACTAGCATGTCTTCATGTCTCTCAAAAAAGTTATTGTCAAGGTCTTATTTATAACTTTATTATAACTCCCACTTACATCAGTTCAGTTAGTGCACTGTACATGTCAATATTTTTATTAACCAGATTTTATGAAGGAAACAGTAAAAATCCTCTACTTAGCCTGAAAGCAGATTATTTGTGAATGTAGTACAAACTGTTATTCAAACAACTGTGTTGATGACAGAGCCAGTTTCAGTTTTGCTGGAGAATGGAGCAAATTAATTTTCTGATGCAATCAGAATGAAAGGTAGTTTTTCAACTGTTGAGGGTGAAATTCACTCCTGTTCACAGGGTCTGTACAAGGACCCTGTTTAAGTTTGGCTGATGCATGAGACCTTGTATGGGTAATCTACATTGACAGAAATTTATAGACCTGATTTGTTCAGTCTACTATATTAGGACAGTTCTGAATAGGCTAAAGCTCTCACTGGTGGATTTCCTCCTGTAATTCCATTCTTTTTACTCTGTCACCAATTTTATGATAGTTATTAAATTAGTCTTGTCAAGGATGGTAGCTTCCCAACGTGTCCTAAAATATCACTAACTTGTTTAAAAAAGAATAGCCAATATATTTTAAAATAAATGTACTAAATGATGCTTATATTGACAATTAAGATTCTCAGTCACCAAATTTTATAAGAAGCTATATAACAATGAAATGGTGTAACAGGATCTGCAGGAAAAGTAGCTAGTAAAACATTTACATTTCAAGCCTACAAACAACAATGATATTTGGAGAAGTATTACTTGCTGTTCTTCCAAATTAGGGTGCCTAAGGTGACTTCTAAAATTCCTTGACTGATGGATACAGAATGGTTTGGTTTTCCACTCCGAAAGAAGTCTATCATGTAGTGTGACTTTTTGTGTATGTTTTGGATGAGGTGTTTCTTTTGTTTTTACACAACAGTTTCCATTCCAGGCAGCTGCAATAAAGCAGGATGCTGTACGCCCTTCCTACAAAATCTGGGCTGGGAAATATTGCTCAAGAAGACACAAGAAGCCAAACCTAACTTCAAATGTCAGTGAAACACATTCTGACCATGCATTCCCAGAGCTGGAATTTATGAATAAGCCTCTCAGTTCCATCCTGCCACCCATATTTTCTGTAGACCTGTCTGTGCCCTCACCTGTAGCAGCTGTGGCCTCACTGGTTGACTGCAGCCTTCTGCAGACTGCTTCAAAAGCACATCGATGGTTTAAGGTCAAATTAATATTTCCCCATTTAAAATTTTGACACTGTGAAAAGGACATTTTTCCAACTTAAGATTAGTGCTGTGAGTTGTTCCTTACCCCTTCTGACAAATAATTCATTTTGCTCCTCATCAGATACCTCACTGCAGTGGGTCTCATGTCCAAGTTCAGACAAAGACTGGTCATACCTGACAAGTAGCCTCAATGATTGAATGTTTGTAAAGAAATTTCTGCCAGGAAAGTGTTCATCCCTTAGTCTGTGGATTTGTTTTATGCCAGCCTGGTCTTGCTGTATCTTGTGGTCTCAAGATCTCCTAGCTGCAGTTCCTGCTTCAGAACTGTGCATAGGTCAGTGTGCTGCTGAGTGTTTCCATCACCCCCACCTCCTTCATGCAGTAATGTACCACCAATCCTGCTTCTCACCAGGGAAGTAAGAAGTGCTTTAACCCAAGATAGGGTTAATTTTTTGCATTAGCCAGGAGACGGAAGTGCAGAGGGGGCGTGGCCAGGAGCCAGGTGTTATTCTATATCACCTCAGTCATTGCTGGGGACTGGGTGGGAAGAATGAACTCTCTCACTTCTGAGGAGAAGGGTGTTCTTTCTGGTTGGGAGAAAATGTGGCAAGGAAGAGGCGAATTGGTATCGTCACAGGCTTTCCGTGTAAATTGTTTCTTTGTCTTATACCTCTTGTTATTAATATTGTTGCTGTCACCGTTCATTTTCTTATCCCATTGCTGTTTCCAGTAAATCGTCCTTCTCTCACCCCATGATCTTTGCCTTTTGTGCTTTCAGTTGGAGGGGAAGGGGAAGTGAGCAGCAGCATGGTTTTAACAGGAGTGCTGAACTGGAAAATACCATTCCCAAACGGCAACAGAAAGTATGTCCCTCATACACCTGGAGTGTCCTAATTCCTACAATAGGGTCTGAGGAACCACAGGTGGTGGCACACTTTGAGCTCTCTGACTTCCTGCTTGGGCTATCAGTGGCATCTATCCCCAAACGACATCCCCTCTTGCAGATCCCCCACTCTTTGTGGGTGCTGTGCAGGGTAAGTCAGACTTCTTGCTCCAGGCTCCAAGTGCTGCTGCAGATGTTAGGTATCTGGAAATCAGGCAGGCCTCCCAATTGTATGTACTTAAATTATTATTAAGCTCTTCAGTCAGTGGTAAGGCCACCTTCACACTGTAGGCAAGGCAGACGGAGGTCCCAGGCTGTGTCATCTAACCCACTCCAGCCACTCTCCGGGGCAGAGCTGCAGCCAGCATGGGTGAGCTGCCTGTGAGAGGCCTGAACTGCACAGGTAGCAGCACCTGCCTCTTCATTTCAAATCATGTCAGTCATTTCTTAAGCGTGGTCCCGGGTTCCTCCACTGATGTGCTGCTTGGTTTCTCCCTCAACATTAACAGCAGCCTGAAGACTGTATCCAACCCAAGATAGAAATGAAAGATGGAAAGTCTAAATCTAGCTTTAAAAGTGTCCTCAGATCTCTCCTTTAACCTTAGAGGGTGCCTAGCTGAATAGCTTTGATTAAGTGTCTGATTTTAGATGATGAGGTTTAGATGAGTCACACGCTAAGGCAACATTTGCTCTCTCCATGAGAAATGTTTAGTCGTTTTCTCCACAGATTCTGGAGTGGGTCTCACATGATTTCCCCCCTTACCTTGGTTTATTTACCCATCTTTTTAAGGACTCATTTGTGCCTTCCTTGCATCCAAAGTGGAATAAGCAGGCCCCAATGGCCACCAATAAAACAGCTGTTAGCAATCCATTTCAGACAGATTTTAAAACTCTTGGGGAAAGACCAGGGGCAATGGAGGCTACCACTCCAGGCTGAGATGCCTCAGCTCTCTTTTTAGCATGTAGAAGCATCAGTCGACTCTACCTGGCTACAATGCATAATTCAATTAGCATTATCCCTTAAATGCTTGTCTGCTGTTATCCAAAGTATTTTCTCTTTACTCCTGTGATCCCCTTATAGATGCATTTCCTATTGCCATCAGTCCATATCTTTTTATGTGATTTTACTTCTCTGCCAGAAGCCATATAATTCTTATCAACTCCCCTAGTACATCATCCAATCCTCCTTTACTTTATATTATATGTTGCTATCAATATCCATTCTTATATATTTTAATCTCAGACGAGACTATTGTATCATCTCCACTTTGCTCTGATAAAAGAAATGTAATATTTTGGTATGAAAACTACTCTGTAGTCCACATGAATATACAAGAGATTTGTTTTCTGCATTGAAAAGAGGTCTTTTTTTACTGTATCTTTAAATCAGAAAAGATATTACATTTTTTTTTAACATATTTTTCCTTTAAAGGATTAATTTAGTGCTCATGAAAGCTGCCATATTGACAGTTCTGAGAAAAGAAGCCTATTTAATTGGCCATGGAAGAGATAAGTAGCGGCAGTGTAAGATTCCTACGCATTCACCTGAAAAAATCTATGATCCTGCTCCCATTCAAGTCAATAGTAAAATTCCCTCAAACCTGGTATTTCATTTGGCTTCTAAGTCTGCCCATGAAAATAATCCTTATAACAATGGTAGATGTGCTGTATTCTTAAAATTCTTCTCCAACTGGAGATACTGTGAGTTTGCCCTGAGAACTGAGCGCCTTTCATACGGCCACCTCTATGGCTGCTATCAGTCTACGCCAGGTTCACATCAGTGACATAAAGAAGAGGGGGACTATAGCTCTTCACTACGCTCTCAAGTCTCCCTGATGATATTAAGATTGTGCAGGTATTAACTGTGCGTGATATATTACAAATCTCCTTCAAAGTCACATTTTAGCTCTACAAGGAGTGAGAGGCTTTATCAATAAATAGATGGTATGGTGTCTACCACTGTGGTTTGTAAATGTTATGCCCAGAAGAAATCTTATTTTATAAACAGATGGATCCTTTTTACTTGATTCACTAATGCTTTACAATTAACTAATTAACAGGTTTATTGCCAAAATTAGCAATAAAATGTGTTAAGGAGTTTTGACCAAAGCAGTCTTTGGCAATTACATAGATACAAAACAATCTGCGTGATAGTTTGAGGCTAAACGTTCCTCAGATTGGAATTTAACCTGCTGTTTTCAAATAAAAGTTGACAAACAGGAAACCAAACCCTGCAGATTTTCTCAACCATTTCATATTTGAGAGCCTCAGCCTTAATTAGTATTAATTACAGGTAACACAACAAAAGTTTGAAGGGCTGATTATGCACTTTCTAGACAAACAAAGCTGTTTAATATCCTACACTTTGATGGACTAACTTCTTTCAGTCTCCTCTAATGATATAGTTCTGGGTCAGGAATCTTAGTGCTTTTTGTGCTATAAATAATGTTTGGTTTTAAAGGGCACCGTATCATCTAGAAAAATATATCACAAAGGACATTTAAAATCTAATTATTTAATATTATTGCAGGTCAGGAAGAGAAGGGGGAATTCTTGTAAAAATAGACTACTGACTTTTATCAGCTGCATAATTTCTATGTAGGAATCCATCCCTTTCAACTTGACAGCACAAAAATGTGAATGAACAAACCCTATATAATCAGAGTTTTAAAAGATCTTACTCATTGCTTTTGTAGATTTATCTCTAGAATTGTTTAATAGATGGGGACCAGTGATTCACTCACTCCTGACCATGAAGGTTTCAAAAGAAAATATATACAAAAATACAAAAGTAAGTCATAGTCAACTCAGGAAGAGTTTGCAAGTATATCTAGCTGGTGTGTGTGTGTCCATCCATCCATATATGCACCAATTCAGTAATCACAGAATCCCAGAATGGGTCAGGTTGGAAGGGACTACAATGGGTTGGTTATCTGGTCCAACCTACCTGCTCAAGGAGGGTCATCCTAGAGCACATGGCACAGGAATGTGTCCAGGTGGTTATTGAATATCTCCAGTGTGGGAGACGCCACAACCTCTCTGGCAACCTGTGCCAGTGTTTGGTCACCTGCACACAGTAAAGAAATTCTTCCTCATGTTCAGGTGGAACTTCCTGGGCATCAGTTTCTGCCCATTGCCTCTTGTCCTGTTGCTTGGCACCACTGAGCAGAGCCTGGCTCCATCCTCCTGACACCCTCCCTTCTTCTTATAGACATTGATGAGGTCCCCTCTCAGTCATCTCTTCCCAACACTGAACAGGCCCAGCTCCCTCAGCCTGTCCTCGTAACAGAGATGTTCCTGTTCCTTAACCATGTTTGTAGCCCTCCATTGGACCTGTTCCAGTAGCTCCATGTCTCTTTTGTGCTGAGGAGCCCAGAACTGGACACAGCACTCCAGAGGTACCTCACCAGCGCTGAGTAGAGGGGCAGGATCACCTCCCTCAGCCTGTTGGCAATGCTCTCCCTAATGCACTCAGGATACCCTTGGCCCTCTCGGCCACAAGGGCACTGCTGGCTCATGGAGAGTCTGTTGTCCACGAGGAGGCCCAGGTCTTTATCCACAGAGCTGCTTTCCAGCAGGTCAGCCCCCAGCCTGTGCTGGTGCCTGGGGTTACTCTTCCATATACACAGGACCCTGCGCTTGCCTTTGTTGAATTTCAGATGGTCCCTTTCTCTTTCTTGCCCATCTCTGGAATCTGTCAAAGTCCTTCTGAAGGGCTGCAAGGCCTTTAGGGGGATCAGCCCAAAGCTTCTCCCAGCTTTGTGTCATCAGTGAACTTGCTGAGGAAGCATCTGGACCCTCATCCAAATCATTGATAAATAAGTTAAACAATGATTTATTATCCTATCCATTGTGACTCATTATAATGTTTTCTTATTGACATTGCATCTTTCACACTGTTTATATATTTCTTTTTGGACTAGATCTATCTTCTGAAGGTAACACTTAAACTGACATTGCATTCAATTTTTAGTAGAATGGACAGAAAAGTAAGTATGAACTCTATTACCAAGAAAGGAAATTTTAAAATTCCATTTTCTAAAGAGTACAAGAATATATGTTATTATTTCCTCCCAGTATCTAACTAAAAATTACAGCCCTGTTTAAATTTCTGATAAGGAAAACTGTCCTTTAAGTGACCAGAAGAATAAAATAGTAATTTTCTTTCTGAATAATGGTATGAAGCCTGTATAAGATGGATTTGATAAGACATGTTATTTGTTTGAATATGATATCCATACTGGAAAGTTTGTTGGTACTGGAAAGGTTATTATACTTAGCTATTGTCTTAAATGAAAGTTAAGGTCATTTTTTTTCAATGACTGCATTTTATTTCATTGTTATGCTAATTTTTATTCATTTCAAAGGGACTGTTCCTTTTCTGACTCATAGTTATGTGAATGAAAAAGAGACGTACATTCAGTTTGGGTTTAAAGATAGCCCTTAATTTTATATTTAACAGAGTCAATATATTTGTTTATCTTACTGTGTATAGTAGCTTGCACTTTTTAAGAAGTTCATTTTATTATGGATTCAATTAATGAACTGAAGCATATTTGCAGTAATTTATTCACAATGGGCCTCTGTGTCTATCTGAGGACACTGCAAGAGAGGTTATGAAGATTAGGGAAGTTTGGAATTGCTTCAGATTGTAGAAGTTTTCTTCCTTGAAGTTCCCAGCATATACACTGGTCAGAATATTTCATAAGGAGCATATATACTAAAAGGGAAAATACCAATTTATATCACTTTTCTTTTAACTGGTGGATGCTATCATTCCTTTAGAAAGGGGTGTTCTAATAATAGAAACACTGAAAGATTTAAATATAGCAGAGCTAGTGGACAGTACTATAATATACAATTTATCCTATTTGACACTTGTTAACAAGTGCAGTGATCCATGAAGAAGATTCTTGAGTTTTTGTATCTGAGTTTAAATTAATGGTTTGGGAGTCAAGTCTATTAGTGTGTGCGACATAGTGAGCAATTCTTTAAATTCAACACAAACCATGCACAGGCTGGGGTTTGCAAGGTGCCTGGTTATGGGTGTTATCAGAACCAATGAATTCTGTCCCATTTTCATTAGAATATGTCATCAGAAACACAAGTTTGTAAGCTGCTGCTTCTGTTTACCATATGTTTGATATTTGTGTCCCCAGGCGCAGGGGAAGGCAGGGGAGAAGAGAAAGGGTACCTTAACAATATTACTACCTTTTTCAAATATGCAATAAGAACATACATAAATTTTCTATCTGACCTTTAAGGATTAGCAAAGGTTCCTCAGCACATCAGCATCTCAACCTTTAGGGGCAGCTGATGAAGTCATATGCTGGCGTGGCCTATGGGACTGTACAGTGATTCCCAAGAATAGCAGAGATATTATGTGAGTGAAACAGAAATCATAGAATGATGATCTGAGGATCAGCAAGAAGTAAGGTTTTGACCTTGAAGAGGTTTAAAAGTACATTCTGAACAGCTGTCTGGGACATAATTAAAGGCATTTTAACATGATAAGCCCTGAAGAATGCAAACCATCATCTGTGCACATGGAAGAGCAAAAGATATTGCTTTTATAGCTGTGGAGCTTATGGTCAGAAGTGATATGAAATATTAGAAATGTGACAGTTTTATAATAATTTTATACTCATTGTAATAATTTTCATTTGCAGCTTTTTGCCAGTGAATCTCTGGAATGGCATTAAGTATTTCTCACTTCAGCTTACCCTGCAATATTGGAGTGTCTCTGTGGGCTTTCTTTTTCACATATCTGTGTGCTTACAAGTTGCAAGCAAACAGGCATTAAGATGATGTCTGCTATTCAAGCTAAGAAAAGAATGAGGAGCAAGAGTTCCCAAAGACATTCTGTTAAGTTTCGATGTGAAGAATATACTCCCAGATCTCCTGAAGTCTCTTATAAAATTACAAGTGTGGTATTTCAAGCAAGAAAATAAGTCTTGTTGACTTCTACAACCTAATTATTGCCACAAAATGGGAAGATGAGATGAAAAGATGTAGATGAGGAAAATCAGTACATTATTTTTTTCTTCTTCTTCAAACTCTGAAGCAGTTTAATCAATATCCCCTGGACCACATAGAGGGCACATTGTAATTTAGCTTTTCTGTAAAACACAGGATGGACTATGTAATTCACCCTGTGGGTTCATCACAATGAAATTGAAAACCAGTGATACATTACACTTGAATTTATCTTCTCCTGAGAAGTATGTATAGGTCCAGAGCAAAGAGAACTCCATGCAGTTGAAACAGAAGTGCTTTTATTAGTAGCGGGGAAGTGCCATAGTTTGGCTGCCTGTTTATGACTGATAGCTTTGGCTCCCTGAATGCCTCCCTTCCTTTAGTTAGGGAATTATTTCTCACAAGCTGTAGTAGTATCTGGTTCCTGCATTTAAAATTCACTAATCAGTCTGATATATGACTGTGGGGCTAAACAACAGGCAAAACACCACACACTATGCAATTAAAGTATTTGCTTTGTCTCCTTAGATAGTTACTTCTACATTAATTTGACAGAAAATTCATCCTCCACATACTCAAAACAGCTCTCCATTTTATAATCATTCTGATTATTTATCTTAATAATCATCATAGCACATTTAGTCTAGATCTGTCTGTTGGGTGAGATTACATTTATAAATGTCACATACCTTTCCTTTTGGAATATATACGGCAAAGCTGTATCCAAAAATCTGCATGCAGCACAATAAATCCATTATTTTCACCATTCCTGATCTCCAGCCTGATCAATGGACTTTATTTAAACTTTTAGGGACACCAAGTCTTGGGCTAAGAGCAAATATGGTAAAGTTAATATAAAAGATTTCTTTTATATTAACAGCTGGACGTCTATGCTTCAGCTGAACTGTGGAGTTTTGCAAGCAACTCAAAGCAGCACACAATGCCTTAAAAGCACTTTTCTGGGTCGGATGGTGGAAGCAATGGCAGCCACGTGTAAGATGAATGCATACAATTGTGTTCAGAAATTTGCCAAGGGCTCTGACACAGGGGGCCCAATTCTGTTTGGAGCAGGAAAGCCTTGCTTTTCAGTCTCTCAGGAGCTGCTGCCTCACCCTGATGTGATACAATCAGTGCAGCTTGTGCCACCAGACTTCAAAGGCAATGGGACAGAATCCCATCTGAGGCACAAAGTGGGGTCCCTGTGCCTGGGTCTGTGGCGATGTGAGCCCTCCCTGTAAACAGCCTGCAGCAGACAGAGAGATTCTCAATCCTTCACTTTCCCAAATATGAAATTCAACCCATTTATGTTATTGATTTTTTGTATCAAAATCATATTGGAGACTTATATAACTGCTGCTGTCAAATATTTGTAAAGAACTCACAACTGCATCACATCATTCAAATGTTTATGACATGCCGGCTGTACTGAGATGAAAGCTACTGCCTTCATTTACACTCACTAGGAATCTCCAGATTGAGTCACTTCTCCAAAAGGTATAATGCATTCCTAAGATGCTAAATTAATCTGAAAGATACTGTAGAGTCTTGCATATAGATAATCAGCAACAAACGTAATATAACAACGGCAGTAGTCCTCTGAGATGGGAAAATTACTTCCCTCCATCAGTTTTTTATTGTTCTCTGCTGATAAGGACCTTTACTACTGTTAGGGTGCTTCCCTTCTGTTTAACCAAGAATGAAGAAAGTTTATTTAGTTCTGTATAAAAATATTTCATTTTTTGTCATGTTTGTAATGCTTTGAGCTTAATGCCTCAGTGAAAGAGTAGCTGTTCTCAGTGCAGCTGTTTATGGCACTCAACAGAAACTTTTTGATTTCCTTTAGTTTATTAATCTTTACATCTATGCTCTGCTTTATACTGAATGTGTAGCAGCATTTGTAAGTTTTATTTATGTCTGCATTAGCCTCAACACTGATAGACATTGCTAATTAAAGATGTACAGCAATTTATTTGATGCCATGAAAAATGCACTGACAATTTCCTGCCTTATAAACTGCAAGGGTAGAAAACATTTAACCACATTAAGGGCAACAGTAAGAGTTTGTCTCCTTAACATAGGTTCCTCACAGCACCAGAGAAATAGGGGTAAAGTGCAGTATTTTTTTTCTGCATAAATGTTCTTCAGCATTTAGACTCCATTCAGAGTGAGAAATCTTCAGAGAAAAACGATCTTCAACTAATTGTGTTGTTCTATGATTTCAATTCACTCACTTCCTACAAGAAAAGGCTAACAGTTTCTGACTGTCTACTGACACTATTATGCAAAATTAAATAAATATTAGTTCAAACACTGTGCAAGTAAAGAACAGTAGATTTTGTGCCTGTATAGTGCTGCTTACATAAGCACAATGCTAACTACCTTGCAGGCATTGATTAGCACGGTATCTGTGTAAGACACTCCAGACACAGACAGATTAATGAGCTCCTCTACATTTAACTGCCTTTGCCATTAATTGTGAAGTTCAGAGGAAAGGAGAGGAGAGGAGAGGTATCCTCTGATACAAATCTATTTATTCTGTCAAATCTCACAAAACTTCAGTATTTTATATTAAGATCATTATGTACCAAAGGCAAGCAAACTCCAATGGCCTTGCTTTACTGTATTTTAGTCTGCATTCCATATATTTTTGCTATTCTACATCTCTGTTGAGGCTTTTAGTAAAATGGAGTCTGAAGCTTGCTAGGTTCTGGGTGCATCAGTGAAAAGAGGGCAGACAGTACTATAGGTTACAGAAATTTTGCTCCCTTTTACCCATTTCCAAGGTCTTACGGATTTGTGGTTTCCTGGTTTAGTTTTGCTGAGCTAAGAAATCAGTGCTAAAACTCAAATATATTCTTTGCATAGTCTGTTTTATTTAGCCCCATGCACATCTCATCTGTTCTCCAAGAATGGAAAGGAGAGAAACTACAAGCAGTTTCCTTGATCCTTGAAGCTTCACATCACTTTGTATCAAATAAACTCTGTCTCTTTTCTTCTAACTCACAACCTTTTTGCCTTAGGTTTTTACTTGCAGTAGGCTAAGCTTAGATTCCAGGTCACTTCCTTTGCTTCCAGATAGAACCTTGTAGCTTTGTTTGAAATACTTGGATGCCCACTTCTTTCAGTTGTTAGTCCAATGACTTTATTCATAAAGCAGGTTAATTGCTTCCACTGTGGGTAAGAGGATAGTCATTGATGAAGTCACAATTAAAAATAGCAAAGATGAACTATCTGGGGAAAAGGTGTTTTGATTTATTGTTACTTAGGGACAAAGTAGCATCCTATTTGGTATTCATTGAACCTCAAAAGTACACATTAAAACAAAAATTAAAAAGAATCATGGTAACTTACTTCCAGAAGAAAATCCCAAGTCTGGCAGGAAAAAAAAAAAGAAACCACATGCAGTCTTTCAGTCATATTCAGTAGATGATCCCACCTGATCAGGCATCCCCAGGTCCTTCAGACATAAACATTATCTGAATACCTGAAATTATTACCTTGTCTTTTAAATGCTGCTGTAGTAAGCTATAAACAGGCAACATTCACTTTTGAACACTAAAAAAACAGCTCCTAAATAATTTAGACATTGAAAATTTAAGTGAGATTCAGAAAATGTGGGAAACTAAGTACAGGAAAGCTTTCTGTATTTCTCCACCAAAATGCTTTGGGAAATGCAGATAATGATATTCAATAAATACCTGCCTAAATCTCATTGACAAAGAAAACCATCAGTTTTTTGGAAAGAAGGTGTCTCATTGATATTGACTGCCTCTCTGGTCTTATTTCTTGACTGAACCTTTTGTACAGATGAAATGAAGAAACAATACAGTTCTTATGCTCCTTGTAACACTTTACACAGAGCCAGACTCTTCACAGACCTGTCTAGGAAAATGATGCACTCCAATGAAAAATGTTTGACTGTAACTTTGTTAACCAAATGCCTGTTCACTTGTATATGGGAATAATAACTTCTCCATGCTTGAATTAACATTCATCACTAATTTGGAAAAAATTGGGCAGTGCAGAACCAAAGAAAGAAATGTCTAAAATGTAACTTTTTAATAATAAAATCAAAACATTGAGGGGTTATTTTTATTTTTTATTTACATTTATATCCAGCTTTATTAGGAGTAATAACATCACCTCAAAGTTTTCAAAAGCAGAATCCAGGAAAGGATTTGGTATAATCAGTAAGACAATGCCTTAAAAGTAGTTTGAAAGGAAGTTGCTTAGAATAATAATCAAGGTTTTAAGAAGCATCTCAGATAAACGGTGGAAATGGGAAAAAAGTTGGCCTTCTGTTTCACAGAGAAGATGAAAGGTAAAATAAAATAACATTCTCTACTCTTAAATTGTGGTACAAGACTGCGATAATGTTCTTGATGTTCTGCTCTGGTCAATAACCTTCCTGGGGGACATTTGTTATGCTTAATATTGTAAAGCAAAAAGGAAATTTTAGCTGTATTAACCATAATAATGTCTTGTGTTCCTCCAAGAATAGTCTTTTGGCTTTAGGCTTGCAATCCCCCTGCTGTCTGCATCTGTTTGATCTGAACTTTTTGGGCCAAATTATCCTAAATAAAGCTTTTTGACAAATGGAATGGACTTGATATTCCAGCTCTCATGGATAAGTGAGGGAAACAGGTAGGCTGCATGACTGCAGCTATCACACCATGTCTAAAGGAGAAGACAGTTGGGATCGAGTTAAGCAAATTTAGTAGTTATATTTAAATTATGCAAGCTGCAGATCAGTACTGAACTGGACTGGCATTATTCAATAGTCTTTTAACTCATCCCTTTGATTATTTGCTACCAAACTATGGCTTGGGGAGAGTGAAAGGGAAGTCTAAATATTTCAAACATCCTCCTAAATGTGCAACTCTGCCAAATAGTGATGGCAGTTACAAAAGTCAAGTGCATCACATCTAGCTGCAAGAAAATAACAGGCCTCCCTCCTCCCCACTTTACATGTCATGCTCTTACTTAAGATTTGGCAAAGTAAAATAACTGCCCTGGAATCATTAGCATCTGGTTCCCACAAATAATGACTCCTAAGACTGTTTTGAGAATGAGCAGATGATAGGTTTTTCTTTCAATGAGGGGATTGTAAGGGGCAAAGAAGAAAGAAAGGCATAAAAGCTATTCAGGGACAGATCAGAATAACTGCAACATTTCCAAATCTGCTGAAAAGGGAGGAGTTTTCTCCCTCCTCTCCACTAGAAGTTCCATTAAGTATACGTACACTTTGTGCATGACAAGGTCTGAGCCATGGGCTTTGGCACTGAGTGCTTCCTGCTGGACCCAAACTAGGACGGAGACATTCACATCCCCAGCTCAGAGAGGGAAGAAAGCTGGTGTTTCCCAGCTGAGTGCAGTGTCTACCCCTGGGTTTTCCCCTGCTTTCCAAAACAGTGAAATGGGACAACTGATGCTGCAGATGGCTTATCCTAATTTGCTCATCTTCACACAGGAAGGGAGGAGGAGAATCTCAGTTTCATGTCTGGCAGTGGCTGGTGTTACAGGGTTACTTTCCCAGCTCCTGTCCAGTCATGCAAGCAGAGAGTGCTCTCAGGGGGATACCCTCTGTTCATGTTCAGTGGTGTGAGTTGGCTGAAGGCTTGGGAGGGGAGGGTTCATGTGCCTTATTTCTCACCAGAACACAGTACAAGAGAACTACATGTGCAGACAGCACTATGTCACTTGGGAGGTGGTGTGTTTTAGCTATATCCCATAGAGAGCTGTTCACCAATAAAGACCTGAGCTTCTAGGTTCTCCAGAAAGATGGAATTTTTTTAACCTGTAAGCCACAAGAGTCTAATTAGACAATATATATGTTGAAACATAACTTAGGCTTATGACTTCCCTTGTGTGAAGAAGTGATAATTTCAAGCGCAAGCTCAGCCCCAGAATACGCAGCACAGATTTCTCTGCTGAGCAGAGCAACTCAGGCAGGTCACCTATCTCTCCTCTCCTCTGAGTCTGTTGTCCAAACCTGATCAGGAAGGAACCCAAAATTGGAAACATGCACTGCCTCTTCTTATTTCAGAAAAGTTCATTCCATTATTAAGAAACAGGCATCCTTATGTTGTGGCTGAAACAGTAATTGTCAGATTCCTGATTTCCTTTGTCAATACTAGCCTAGAGTAGTCCTGGCAGTTCTTGAAGAAGTCACTCACTGCTATGGATTCAATTCTCACAGACTCCACTGCAGATATTGAAAATGAGCCAGATTCATGTCCAGGAGAGAAATATTTCCCTCATTCCTCTTGCTGTGTCCAAGCTCCATTCCCATAACACCCATCTTCCTTCAGAGATCCATTCACCCGGCAGAAATGTACTGTTTTCCTTATGCTTATTTCCCAGCAGAACTACAGTAATTTTTTCACCATCACCATGCACTTATAATTTAATAAAACCCAAAAAGATGCAGATTATACTGACAAAACTGGTTTTGCCAGGACTCTGTACCTGAGCCTCTGTAACAGAGGGTGCAGTGGAATCAGTTCTTTTCAGTCCTCTGATCCTTTGGCAGTAGGGTGCACTAGCATGATGATGTGGAGACTTCAAAATAGAGGGAAATGGAGAGAGAATACAGGAGAGAGAATACAGAAACTATGAGAAAGAAGTGGAAGCTGACAAATTAGATTGTGAGGCTATTGGGCTTGCTATGTTTGTGCAGGGTATAATGTTATTGGGGCAGTCAGGATATGAACAATAATGAGAGTTTAGCTGATGAGATGCACAGTGGTTAGCTTCAGTAGTACCTTTTATTGATTCTTCAAACTATTTAATTCTTTCTTTTTAGCTTACTCAGATATCTATTTAGTTGGCATCTGTCTTAACTTCATATATCATTGTAACTGTTTTCTTCCCAGACTGACTGCTACTTAAGGGATAATAGGAGGGATGCTCTGTTTTACTAGACAATAATATGGTTCCTGCTTGAATCAATTACAAGGCTGAAGGGAACCTGATTATTGCCAGAGAAAATGGGGCATCCCTCCTATTGTGCTTAATATACTAGAAGTGAACCAATAAAGTTGATTTTTGGATACAAAGTTAATTACATTGAAAAACCAGCTGTAATCCATCTGATGAATACTGCTTTTAAACACACAGAAGTATACTCATTTAGGCCTATTATTTCCTATTTGTAGGAATTAGGGTCTCTATAAAGTTAGCTGATCAATTTAATTTTAATTGTTCCCTTATTATGGAAAGAAGTATGGAATGGATACGCCCACCTCTTAAGGGTGTCCTGAGAATTAACCAGTTAATGCTTTTACAACACTTTTAACATTTACAAGGAAATATAAATGCTTTGCATTATTAAGTAATAATTAGTATGAAGCAGAAATAGCTAAAGAGATGTTACAGATTGCTTTCTTATGCCCTTTCCAATCCCTACTGCTTATTAGGAGGAATCCCACCCTGGGTGTGGAGAATGTCCTGCCTTAGGAAGACAACTTACATCTGCCTGCATTTGTCTCAGTAAATCAAGCGTTCTGGTTCTCCCTTTTTCTACTCATGAGTGAGAGGGATGAGTTTACAGGCAATGCAAAATTGCACCTTTAAGCAAGGCTGTGTGTAGGCAAAACATATGCCTACAAGGCACTAGAGGAGATGGAACATGTTGGAAAATAGCCCAGCTGGCTTCCCACTTACTCTTTATGGACCTTCTCCCTTCCACAATGGGGCCCTTGGTAATGCTGAGATTTTCGGTGATAGCCCTAACCAATAAAAGAGGAAAGGATGACATTTGGGGTAAAAATCTACCAGTGGCAGGAAGGACACTACAATACCTGACTTCCTCAGCTCTCAGATCCTTCATCTACTGCGGAAGAAAAATATCTAAAAAAAAAGAATTGGGTGGGCTGTAGGTATTTACATGTTCATAAACTTGTACCTCTGAGTGATGTTGAAGTTCCTGAGCTCCACAAAGGGAACAACTAGTACCCCTTGGTACTAATGTGGTAATGTGGAAATGTATGTCAGTCCTGATTAACAATAATCCACACGGGTTTGCACAAAAGGATAATGAGGGACTCACAGGAATTTCATTCCCCATCCTCAGATTTTTAAACCATAAACATGTGGAATAGGGAGGTTGTAGTGTGGTAAAGATTAAAAAGGAGGAAGCCATGATGGTATGATCACATCCTTTTACCCACAGAAGTCCTAACTTTGGGTGAGACTGTGTGACAATAACCCCATGTTCATTTCTCTGGCTAAGAGTCTGCGTTTTTACCATAATTTTATGTAATCTTTCCGTAAATTCAAAGGGCAATACAGCAATCTCATGTGTTCATGCCACATTTATTTATTTCACAGGAACCACTCACTTAAGCTTACAACTTGAAGTTAATAAATTCTGTAAGCAGTTTCACAATGCTAAAATTTGTGGATAAGGCCATTTCACCCACAGAAAACACCCATTGTCCCCTTCCAGAGAAGAGTTGTCCTGTTTCAAGGCTTCATGTAAAATAACATGTAGGTTAACATTATTCAGCATGCTAAAGGCAAAACTGCATCCCTAATGAAAAGTGAGCAGAGAGCTCCTGCTGCAGCTGTGGAGGAAGGATGGTCCTCCCAGGCTGTGAAGCCATGTATGCTTTGCTCACTGCTGGAACCATCCTGTTACCAGGACAGACCTTATCTGACTTGTTCTGACTTCCACAGAGGTGGAAGGGTCCAAGGTTGCTGTGCTGCATAGCCAGACCCTACCTGGATGTTTGACTGGGAGAGAAATGAGATGATACTTCCATGCAGGTTATTTTTAATGTGATCTGCTTTCCCTGAAAAAATAGAAATAGTCTAGTATGTTTAACTGGGGGTTAATTATATCTCCATTTTTAACCAGGGTTTATCCCATCCCCATTATATTTCTGTAACATATTTTGAATGAGCTTTCAATCCTGCCACATCAAGTGCTTTTTTAATGCAATTCTTCTGCTAGTCAGAAATATTAGTAATTAAATTCTCTCAAATATGCTAGTGTAAAGCAGAGGGAGAACATCCCAATTCTATCAGCACTGGTGTTAATTATTTTAGGCAAGCTGTCATTTATGTTTTCTAAAGTGGATTTTGTTCTTGCAGTCAGGAACATTGCTTAGTGCAGAATTAATTAATCATTATAAATATAAAACCTGCAGTATCAGCTTCTGCGTTCAGTAAGGTTTCAAGAGGCAAGGTTGAAGGAGTCAATAGGCTGCTGTGGGGAATCATGGTTTTTTTCATCTGATACAAGGACAATTAAATTATATGCCTAATCTTTACAGGAATATGTATTTAAAGCATCATCGCAAAATAATTTAAAAAAAGAAAAATTGATAATTTATTGTGACTGGCAGCTTTTACTAATGCAATATTGTTTTAAAAAATGCTGTATAATACAAGATTAGTGAGGAAGAAACTGAAAAGCTAAGTTTACTATAAATTTGAAGAGTTGTTTTTAAAGGTGTCTTTCTCATTTTACCTCTTTGGAAATTGGTTGAGTCATTAATTTCCTCGCCATAGTACAAACACAAGCATAAAGATCTACAAGACCACAAAAAATAAACAGATAATAATCCAACTTTGCCTAGAGCATGCTGTGTAAGAACTGAATGCCAGCACTTGAAACTATGGAGGTGGCTTTACCACAAGAGGCCAAGCAAGTCTAACAGCTCAGAAAAACTGGAATTATTGAAATAAACTAAAAAATTTAATTTTGCTATTTGAGGTAAGAGATGTTGGCTTTTTTTTTCTTTACCTGCTCCCTTATTTTCCCCTCAGAAAGCAATTAAAGCACATTCTTTCTCAATAAAAAAGGATGTGATTTCATTGTCTAAGACATGCACTAACTTTGCACCAGTAGAAAATTGGCTGATTATTTTCTCATACAGGGATCACAAATGTGATGGATGGCCACTAGCTGCTTTACTGAGTTGACTGACCATCATGTTGCATGTCTCCTTGTTTTACAATATATATATGCTGGCATTTAATCTCCAAAAGCCAGGAGGGGAGGGAAATAAAATCTACCTAGAGATACCCACCCAGAATCCTATGGAATACGTGTTGACCTCCTGTTGCAAATGCACTCTTTACTTTCCAAAGGCATTCTCTTGACATGTAGGTTGTATGTGATTGAAAGGTATGGGTCTATCTGAGCAATAGATAGTATTAATTATGCAAGCTTCCTCAGTTTTATAGTTTATTGTAAAAGATATTATTTCATGATTTGTATCACTACAATTATGTTTGTAATGGGATTTTAATTGATTTTGAATCCAATTTAAAAAATCCCTCTTTTTAAAGCACACCTCAGCTGCTGCCACTTTGAATCTGTGCCAAGCTGGCAGACTGTAACTCATTGTGTCATCATTTAAATGTCTTGCTGCAGTGCTGGAGTTAGGGATTCAGAAACGATTTGCATTTAATACAGTCTCTTAACTTGCAGCCATTTCAGAACTCAGGAATGCTGAAATCTTCCATAAGCATGCTACTGACAGTCAGTTGGCATCTGGTAGGATGGTGTTGGTTTACGTATTCTTGACACTTGTTGAGGTGATAATCTTTTTAAGATGCTTTTATTAGGTAGTGCAATTATTTTCCCAATACATGCTTGGAGTTTGATTTTACCTCAAAACCATATTTATCCCAATAAACTTAGGATTTGGAAGGCATGCAATTGATCAAATACAACTCACAAACATCTTTCCTTGTCTTGGACACAGCATACATCCACATTCGAACATCCACAAGATTTGAGATGAGTAGAAATACGGACGATCACTCCTTCATTTGGGCTTCTTGTTGTCACTCTTTGTATCTCTTATGAAGCTATTTCCTGACCCTCTTATACCCATGTTGATTAAAAATGTGTAGAATTTGAGCTGACATGTTTCAGATAATTACCTGTTATAAGATAAACAGTGGTTATTTTATACATGCAAAAACCTTTCTTAGTATTTGAGATAACTTCACATAAGCTCATTTGACTACAAATAGGGGATATTACTGCCCTCAGGCTGAAGCAAGAGCCTAACATGCATTGAAAACTGTGGTTCATCTTCCAAGACCATGTATATTCTGG
Source organism: Pachycephala philippinensis (assembly GCA_013397055.1). Taxonomy (NCBI): domain Eukaryota; kingdom Metazoa; phylum Chordata; class Aves; order Passeriformes; genus Pachycephala; species Pachycephala philippinensis. The sequence continues at coordinate 665,264 of VWZT01013711.1, forward strand.
TATTGTGGATGATGATCTTGGTTCATGTTTCAATCCGTGGAGCTTTCCAGAGCATACTTTCCATTAACCCAGAAGATTCTAAAAGGTTAATTAATCAGTGACTGGGTCTGAGGGAAATTGCAGCAAACTATTGCTCAAAGGTATTAAAGCGCTCTTTACAATTGGCTTCAGGCAATATTACCTAATCCCAGGAATGGCTTTAACCCTCAGGCAGTAGTTCATTGTGGTTGGCCTCAAGTGCAGTCAATAATCTGTATTTGCTATTAGGGCTCTGCTAGTAATTGAATTTTGGTTTAGTGGAAGAACCAAGCATTTCAAAGAACAACAAGAAAACCCACAAACCTCCCCCATAACTCCCTTTGTTTTAGGTTCTATGATTCTGAATCTTTTGAGAGTGTTTTTGATAACTATGAAAAAATGAACTTAGAAGGGTGTTACCTACATCTGCTTCTGAAAACACGAATTTGATCTGCTTTCCTCCCTCCTTAGTGGGAGTGCTCTAACCACTAAGCTTTGAGACATTGATTTTTTTTTTCTTCTTGAAATTGTTCCACATTTCATAAAATGTTCAGACGCTAATTAGTGCAGAAGCTGGTACCTAACTACCAGGGCACACTTTTCTTCAGAGCTGTGCAAGTATTCACATAAATGAATGGAGAGGATATCAAGCCAGATAATGAGTCAGCTCCAGGACTGGTATGGTTATGTCGGTGCAGGGCTGTGCCCAGGCTAATTAGCTCATTTGAAGAGAAGAGCTAATTAACTCTGGAAGAGCAGTGAGCGGCTGCTTCTTATATGCAGCTACTATTTCTGCCATTCACATTTGCAGTACCTGTGTAGCTCTGAGTCTACTGTGTAGATCTCTGGATGCAGCATTCCTCAGTGCAGACCATCCCTATGCTCTGAAAATGTATTATATGGATGTGCTTAACTCCAGTAAATTTGGGGTTGGTCTTTTTTTGGTTCATCCCTTTCATCATTTTATCTCTGCCTTTGTTTGTCATACATACTCTAATACTGAAAGCTGTTTAGCAGCACACATCTTCCTCTAAAATAAATGAAAAACATTTGGAGTATGAGAAAATGTGACAGAAGCCATAAAATTGCACAGACAAGAACAATTTCTAATGGTCCCTCTGTTTTAAATGAATGTTATTAAGAACTGCTTAGCTGACATACCCCAAAGGTGTGGCAAGGCAGACAGGCACATGGGTAAATGCACATGTGACTTTTCTAGTAGATACTGATTATAATTTTCCATTTAAAACTTGTCCTTCTGTTTTCAAATAGCAGCACTAGTATAAAAGATGCAATTCTATTATTCTGCAGTTTCATTTTTTTATATAAACTCTGAATATAGGCTAATACATCTTCTCTCCCCATGATACCCTGCAGTGTAACCCACTGAATAAAGAATAGCTCCCTATGCAACTGAGCATTATGTTATAATGAAGAGACTCAGTTATCAGATTATTAATATTTCTAAATGAAGCAATCATTCTGAAACAAGAAAAATAAGAAATATTTCTGTCTATTTTATATTTGAATTAGGGTGTTTCCAATCCCATTATTGTAAATTAGTTCAATAGAGCTTGCACAAAACAGGTCCAGATAATAAAAAGAACTGTTGAATTGTTACATATGTTAAGTTTCTGGGTACTATTGTTTGCCATAACTCAATTAAACAGGCAAGTGAGACAATTAGACACCTGATGGCAATCTTTCATTAAATTTGGTTAAGTATGATTTGTGCCTTTTCCTGTGAAAGAATGTCTCAAACATAACAATACAATTTAGTTTTGTATAAGACTTCAGTCAAAAAAAGCCCACAAAGAAGTCTTATGATGAGATGCATAAGGGAGAGATAACACTTCTTGGATGTGGGTTCAGTGGTTCCCAGAAAGGCAGTATACAAAAAAAAATTACATTAGCTGAAGAAGTTAGAGGGGAAACCCCAGGAATTTTAAAGCAGCAAAGACAGTTATGCATTTTTGAAGCCAGTTGGAGTGAGAATAAACTGGAAGAAAGTGGCAAAGGGAGGAAAAGGTAAGTGAGGTTTATGTTGTGTTAAATGATGCAACATAACCTAATGCCATGCATGAATTGTGTTACTTCAGAGACTTAAACAGATGCTGTTCACTATTTCTTAGGGCTGACTGGCCAGCTAGCCTCGCTTTCTTATTGCTATGCCAAGTGCAATAAACTTATTTTTGCAAAACGAATGTGATCATCTGTGACAAATCCTACCCTTCCTCACTATCCATAGCCATCTAAAATGTACTGAACTTTGCAGCAGCTCCATATTTGAGGTTAGGAGGAAGACATGCTGAAGGAAATGTGCATTCAAACCCATTTGGTAGCTGATGTAATAAATAACAGTCCTAGTGTTTGTCAGTCTGCCAGCGCCAAAGATGCTGAAATACAGTTCTACAGAGCTTGACAGAAACTCGTAAGAGGGAATTGTAGTTGTCAGACTCCTTTGGCTCCTGATACACTTTTGTGGGAGCCAAGGAGGGACACGGAGTTTGGACTCTGACTTCTTCTGGGTACAAGGATCATTTCTGCTCTTTCCATGCTCTTTCTCTCTTGATGGGGGTTAGTTTTATAGTGCATCTGTCTTCCTCCTCTGTCTCCTAGAGAACCCAAACACAATTATTTACATTGGTCACACTGAAGAGATACTTTATGTGCATCCAGTTCCTGTGTCCCTGCCTGAAGGGCTCAAGCACAGCTGGTGAGTGGAGACAGATGGAGAAGGGCAGGTAAATTGTGAGACAGCCACAGTTCGCTCACCAGACAGTGGTTTCTTCTCGACAACTGCCCAACTGTGGAAGCATATTGTGAGTGCCAGGGGCTGTGGCAGCAGAGAAAGAGACTTTGATTAGTTTTCAGGAGGCAGAACAAGAAACTGACACGCTTTTCTTCCTGAATATATTGTGCTGTCCTAGAAACAGCTTAAAGAAGGGATCCATTTAGTATTATAAATAAGTGTAAGCACAAATGGGTGCTTGGTCCTGGACAAAGCTTAAAGTCACCCATTTATGCAAGAGGAGTCACTCTAGTGTGTTATTGATGTGAGAGACAGATTCAGTCAAAATTATTACTTTCTGAAACATCTTTTGTTTTTAGGGAAAAAGGTTTCCTTGCATTGGGCTACAATCTGTAATTCTGAAAACCTTAAAAATAAACAACTTCCCTGACAGACAGCGATAAAGGCGCGTACCAGCCACAAGCATTTACTTTGGAACAGAGGAATCCCTATGGGAAGGAAAAAAGGATCTCTCTCATTATTTTTGTACATATCCCTGAGGGAAAACAATGATACTCAAAACCAAAGGGGTAAATTTTACCCTTTCTTCCCAGTTCACCCAGCCCCAGAGCATTACAGAGCCATTCAGCCATAAGGCTATACCTGGTTATTTGGGAAGTGGGGAGAGGATGTGAAGTGCCACCTCCTCTTCAGTGGCAGAAGCTGATATTCTTCATCCGTGACAGCTGGTGGGCAGTCAAGATGCAGTCAGACAGCCTTGTGTTTGAATCCTCTTTGAGTGTTTATCTCTCAGATATAACATACATCAATCTTACCTTTCAGAGATTTCTTTTTTATCAGCATACTACTTCTTCATGAAACAGTTATTTTATTTTATAGAAGATGAATGAACTGTGTTGAGGAGACAAGCAAACAAACAAATCAGATACTGATTTTTGCTTTGACCCATTGCCTCAGCAAAAAGGCTTTCTATGGTCATGATATAAAAACATGCTAATGTCAAATTAATGTCTCTACATTCAAATTTTATTTAGCACTAGAAAAATCAAAAGGAGGCCCTAATATTCCTAAAACTGTGTTAATAATTGAAATAGGACATTCAGCTTCTGCTTTTAGAAGTACTCCTAGAGCAGTAAAATGTGGTCTGAGGACAAGGGCTGGAATATTTAAATTTAACCCTTAAAGGAACAGAATTTAAAAGGCTAGAGATAACTGTTTTACAAACATTGTCTTGAGCTCTTCTTTTAATCCCCAAAGAATTGAAATAAAACTGTGTGTATCCATGTAAGTAATGCTCCCCATCACAACAAGTGAGTATATTCTCCCCACCCCCTTGCCCTCCAAAAGCTTATAATCTGCCCTTACTCCAAATAAGTTTGAAAAATCAGGATGGATGTCAAAGGAGATGATATAGGTTATACTCAGGAAAGAAATAATGAGTGAGTAATCACCTTATGGACATATATTAGTCTCCCAACCCTGGTGTGTTTTGGAAGTAGATTTCCAACAAACTTTTACTACATAGGCCACTTCCCACTCACCTTCTAGTGACATTTACTGGCTTCCAATCAACCACTTTTCCTGTAAACATGTCAGCTGCAGTTGTTTTTTATTGGTGTCGTAGTTTAACCCCAGCCAGAAGCCCCACGCAGCCGCTGGCTCACTCCCTGTGAGAGACTGAAATGTTAAAGATTAATGACTCAAACAATTGCCCATTTGCAAAAGCAGCAGGTGCTTTGCTGAGGCCAGGTTTGCACACACACACCCCCCAAGTGAAGGGGAGCAGGAGGATTTCTGGATGTGGTGAAACCTCTGATCTGCATAAGAGCCGCCCAGGTGCAGAGGGGGTGCGCACCCACCACTGGAGTTTGACCACGACAAACCAACCTTTGTTAGCAACGAGCTGAGTTTTGAGCCAGATAAGGGAAGAGGTCAATAAGATCTTGCAAGGTGGGATAGTGCTTTTCATTATGCCAGTGGCTTCCTTTACACAACTGGTTCAGGTGTAAAACTCCCCTCAGGGAAGGTATTGGGACACTCACACGTAGGCCTAAAGCTATTCATCCTTTCTGACGGGTCATAACTGGCTCAACTACGCTGACATGAGAGGCAGCTGTCATGTGTTAGATGTCATAAGCCACTAAAGACCCCTGAAGCACCCCAGACTCATTTCTGGGGCCTTCCACCAGAGGAGTGCAGGTGATCCACAGTGTTACATCAAACAATGTAAAACTACAGCCCAACCAGGGGAGATACCTGGGCCTTCCCACCTGACCCTGAGCATATATTAACCCACTGAAATTTGTGTTTTGCGGGCTTCCCCCACCCCAAGTGGATAAAGACTGGGCAACATTTCAATCAACAGACACCAAAATTGCAACAATCATGTCTCATCGCTGGATCAATCCAGCAATGGATCTTTCTACTCTTATCCTTTCTTTCTCTTTCTTTTCCTTGTACATTTCCTTAAGTGTTATATATTTACATTGCTGTATTTCTACAGATAATAACCAAACCAACTACATACTTCCTTTGCATTGCAACCAAATTGTTCTGAAATAAACCTGCCGTACATATATTTACACACACTGCTCATTTAGTGTCCTTTCACTCTAGTCTGCCCCAAAGGATCTATTATTAACAAGAGCCTCCGTTAACCCGCCTTCAGGGGCAGGCCATAATACTCCCCAGCCAGTAGGATCAGGAAGAGAACTGGAAGGGTAAAAGGTAAAAAACTCATGGGTTGAGATAAAGACAATTTAATAGGGAAAGCAAAAGCCTCGCATGCAAACAAAGCAAAACAAGGAATTTATTCACCACTTCCATGGGCAGGCAGGTGTTCAGCCATGCCCAGGACAGCAGGGCCCCTCCACATGTAACAGTGACTTGGGAAGACAAAGGCCATCACTCCAGATGTCCCCTCCTTCCTCCTTCTTCCTCTCACTTGGTATACTGAGCATGATGTCACATGGTCTGTGCCAGAGACTGGAAAGGTTCAGCTCTCCAGGCATTTTGGGATGCCTGTGGGGTGTGGCACAGGTGCAGGTCAGCCCTTGCCCTGCCCAGGTAGTGAACTGCACCCCCCCAACACCCCTGGAGCTTGTATCCCAGCCTGGCAGAGCTGTCAATCATTGGCACACCAGAGGTAGTGCTAACCCAGTTCCTCAGTGGCCAAGTGACCAGAAGTCCCACCTAGGGGGTGGGTCCACAGAGGCCATTGGTTATTTAAGGCTGAGCATGAGGCGGGCACATGTCTTGACCCTACTTTCAGTTGGGGTGTGCATCTGATCCATGCTGGAACCCAGGAGTTGGTAGCTATATGTGTGAGTTTGTATATGTTTTCTGTCTTTCTCTCCTTCTTACTTTCTTCTCCTTCTAATTTCCTTTTCTTGGAACATTTTGGGTAACTTAACATCAAATGGATTTAAAGTTTGCTAAGTTGAATGGGCCAAATTAATACTCTGAGAAGTGTTTTATGTTGACTGGATGTTGTAGTAAGTCTTTTTCCAAAATTCCTTGATATTCTATATTTTGCCAGTAAAGTAATTTTGACCTCTTGAGAATATCTGGTCGGTATTTCTTTGGTGCATTTAATCCAGAGTACAGGGATCTTGGTAAACCCCTTACATTTAAGTGTTGGGGCCTTACAGTCTGGAATATCCCTTTGGTTAGTTGGGGTCCTTGTCCTGGCTGTGTCTCGTGCCAGCTTCCTTTGCCAATGGGGCAGTATAAAAAGCAGAAAAGTCCTTAGCTCTGTAAACACTGCTCGGCAATAACAAAAACATCTCTATGCTATCAACCCTGTGTTCAGCATAGATCCAAAACATAGCCCCATACCAGCCACAGTGAACAAAATTAACTCTACCCCAGCCAAAACCAGCACACATTGTAAGAGACAACAGTTGTTTAACTACAAGCTTAACTTTTAATGGGAAGGAAAATTTTTCAAATATTAGAAATGCAAACACGACCTGGCCAAGTTGGTCTTTTCTCATTAACCCCTTTAATATGATCCCCTGTTTGATTTTCAGGCTGTCAGAAATCTTCCTCACCTTTGCTTATCTGGAGTTTCAAGGCAGCTCTGGAGCAGTCTTCTTGTTCAACTCCAGATGTCAGTAGGCAACGCCTTCTTTTCACCATCACAATCTGCAGGGAATAGGTAAGTAACAAACAGAGTTATTAGAAGCATTATGTAATTCCATATACCAGCTACAGGTCTGAGAATTAATGACTATTACATTGCAAGACTCTTGGCAGACTGTGTAAGTGGGCATGCATTGGAGGCAATAGCAGAGATCTAATTTGCTTTTTAAAACTTTCCTTTGTAATTTTGGGTTGCTGTTGTTTTTATCCCAAAAGATTTAATTTCTATGAAGTTGAAAAGCTGTTACAAATATTGGAAACCCAAACCTGCGGCTTTCAGGAAAATTTCAGATTTTCCTTGCAGAGTTGCCATTTCTTTGATGTTTGACAGGGACTTGAAACCTGGGGTAAAGTGACCCATATAGGAAGAAAGAAAATAGGGATGCTACATTTCTGCTAGAAAAACTGGGACATCTGGTCACCTCATTTGTTACCAAAAAGAATATCTTCAGAGAATGATATTTCTAGATACAGGAATTGGATGGTTTCTTTACAGTGAGAGGAAAACAGAGACTCTATTAGTAAAAAGTCGATCTAAATTCCTTTTGTAGGTAGCAATTTTGAATTTTTAAACAAGAAACACTTATTTTACTTACTAAATTTACAGTAAAAAGAGATTCCTATGTCTAAAACTGATCAGCCATTCATGTAATTAACATCATAATAAATCCAGATACACTGAGCCCCTCCAACATTAATATGATGTGCTTCCCAGCTATATACCTTCTTCAAACCTTTTAAAAAACCTCCATAAGAGGTTTATTTTATAGTCTGCTGGAATGAAGTGTTTTATAGGCAGAGGGGAAATCCTTTGCATGGGGCATACATAGTAAGGCAGAGATATGTTGATGATGAGAACATGAAACATAACCATGTAAACTTTAAAAGAGAATGTCATTACAATCAAATATATCAGAGAACAAGATTCACAAGTATTAAAGATGCTTGAAAGTTAAAGCTGGAATCTGAACTCTTTCTAAATTGTAATGTACAGAAAGAGGGGATTCTTTTACGTTCTTAGAACTAGAAGATTTTGAAATGAGTATTTAGAGAAAGTAATTTGTCATTAAAACCTTGTTGTTTTGAGCCAGTTTTACTACTGGTGAGACAGATTCCATGTTTCGGTAATATTAAAGCATTTTCACAGTGACATCAGAAGTAATGTAATCTCTCATCCTTGCATCACCAAATACTTGACTGCCAGGAGGTGGTTCACAAAATATTGTTTCACAGCTTTATCACTGCATAGCAGAACTGGTTACTGAGCTCCATAGTGTTTGGTCTGAGGCCCAAACTATTCCTTCCGAGGTTCTGCCTTAGTATGGTCACCTCAGATTCAGTCAACTATAAATGTTACTGAACTTCATGAATGACCCCCCCCTTACTGTTTCTTGACAGGTTTGTTGCTCCAGGGAGACCAACACCAGTTTGCAACTTGCCAGTGAAACAGCAATAGTTTCCATGATACCTTGCCTCCTTTGCCAACTTCCTGCCATATTCCCTGCTGTACTGCAGCAAATACACCTAGAGGACCTCCCTTTGTCATCTTAGCAGTCCCTAGCATCAATCTCCCCTTTCCTTCACCCTGTTTGTAGTACTCAAACCAATATCCAGCTCATCCCTTGCAATCTCCAGCCGTTTCTGTATTTCCTTTCCATCTATAAGGTACAACATAAACGAACCTTGTCTACAGAAGGCACTGAAGGACATTGTCAGCAGCATGCTATCTCCAAGCCTTAAGTTCTCAGCAAGGATTTGAATTTTGTTAGTGTACAGTTAGGTATAGTCAAGACAGCAGTGGTTTCAGGTGATGCTTGCTTCAGTCTTTGATTTACTGTGATAGATCACATAGTTTTGCCAACTGGCTTCAAAGACGCATTTTTGTTTTGTTTTGTTTCCAGATGTTTCTTCAGGGCTCTGGTAGTGCATGACATATGCTGTTCATGGTTTGACTGCTCTGTCTTCTCCCTCTGCTGCTAAATCAATTTATGATCAGTTTGTTATGTATGTTCTTTTTTCGTATTTGTACTCGTAGTGTTACTAATATTCTGGACCATGGGAATGAAAGTCAATAACCAAAGTTACCAAAGTGGCCTTTTGAAGGAACCTTAATTTTATTAGCTCAAGAGGAGTATGGAATTTGAGCCATGCTGAGATAACATCACACGGTAGGTCACACCCAAGGGCTGACATTATCTCTCAGGAACACAGGCTCCTGGGGTGTCTTATTAATTATACTTAATTGCATGGAAATTAATGAGCTTTTTCAGTGACTACTGGGCTACTCTACAGCTGCGAGAAAAAGTGTATTAACTTTGATTTTTATGTTTCTTGGTCTTTGAACAGTTAAATGCTTTCACTTTATCTTAATTCACTCTCTGCTCTTCTAGAGTATAACTAATTTCATATTTTTTATTGTTTCCCAACACCAGTGCTATATGCTGACAGTAAGAAATTTTCTCCACTATTTTTATTGTATTTATCATCTATGCCTAAGAGAGGAAATTTGTCTCATTTTCCTTAAAATTCCCCTTGATTTGAGAAAGGTTTAAAAGCCATTTGAAAATATAAATATCTAAGGGACATAATGCATGATTCTGTTAGTCTCCAGTTCTTTTAGAAATTTAGACAACATCCAGACAGCCAAGCTGTCTGTAATAAAAACCAGGTTGATTATGGTGCTGAAAACTAAGTTCAGAATTCTTGTTAAACAGCTTTATTAAAAACCTAATACTTTCCCAAAACTAAAGCACTAGTGTTATTACTTTTAATAGGCTATTTCAATGCCAGAAGTGGAAAACCCAGACAAGAACCTGTATTTCTGAAGGAATTTGTTAGCTTGGGGACAGATACTTTGGGTTTCCATTTGACTTGACAGATCTTGGTCCCTTTTGGATATTTCCCTACTCTGTATGATAAACTCATGTAATCCATATTCATAGACCTGTAATACTTACTAAACAAATTTAACATTCAAGGCATTTCTATTTTTGATAACCTTTTTGTTGAATACAGAGTGTGGCTGATTTTATGGAGTAACTGTAAGAAGCTGAAAGACATGATGAATGAATTGAGAAAAACTTGCTCTGAAGGAATGAGGATGATGCTGTGCTATCACTGCTGAGTGTTATTCATTATACGCTATAAGCACTGCTGCAGAATATTTAGTGGTGAACACTTAAAAAGCTCAGTATATCTTAAAAGCCCAGAAGAATTAATTAGGCCTTAAATAACCCTCTGTTAATTTTTAGCACATACTAGTCATCTTTCCACTGACAAGATTTTACAAAAATACCCTTTTCTCAATACTTCCAAATATTTCCAACATCATAATGAACCCCATTTCTGAAATCAGTATCTCTTCATGGAAAACACAATGTTGAACACTTGAAAGATGTAATGCAGCCTATATTCCTATAAAATTTATTCTTTGTAATAATGTGGTCTTAAAGTTATGACTCATAAAAACATAATTTTATTGAAAATATAAAAAGTAAAAAGTTCTAAATGAGCATACAAAAACAAACTTAAGACAAGTGCTTATTCATTGCTATATAAAATTCAATTTTTTTTTCTAAACAGTTACAGGCTTGATATAGAAGAAAAGAACATATTAAATGGAAAAAGTTATAACAAAGTTCAGTTTACTTTTGAATTAATGTTGGTGATTCCAAGTATAGCTGTATTTGATGAAGTTTAACTTTTTCAGTTTGAACAACATAAAAATACTAAGAGCAAAAGCTTGCATAAAACTTTCAGTTTATCACTCATTCGCTTCAAAATGGCTGTTTCAAACTCATCTCTTCAGTTGTTCAAGACATAACTTAAGGAACTACGTACAGGAGGCAGACCTTTTGATAGCAGACAACACTAATGTAGGAGACAAAGGCCCTAAAATGGTCCAACAGTTGCAAGCTGAATTTTGACAAAAAATAAGTCTGGCCCACTTTTATACAAGTGAAAACATTTAGCTGCTGCAGAAAGTTACTAGAAGATAGAGCAGATTCTCCAGTCTGTAGGCCTGTAAATCAGTATAAATTATGTTTTTTAAAGGACTCCTGTAGTCAAAACAGTTGCTGAACGCATGGAAGAATGTTGATGCTCTAGCCCATGTTAATTACAAAGGTGTCATAACAACGCCTTCTGGGCTTAGAAACTATTAATTCATACATCTTGACCTACTGCAGAGGAAATCTTCATTAAATAAAACTTTTCTTTGTTAATTTTTAATATTTCATTAGAACTTCATCATTCTAGGCCACTGGGTACTGGTGAGCTGGCGACTGATAAATTACTTCCTGCAGACTAAATTAGCTGGGGCACACTCCTCTGGAAGTCAATAAATTTACCACGGGTCAAAAATGTCTCATCAAAGACTTCTTTCACAAACCAGCAGCACGTCTAACTTCTTTGTACAGGTCTAGAACAGATGGACTTGAGTTCTTTTATCCAAGAAACTAAATTATGTGTAAGTATGTATTTCTGTAGCCATTGAAGTTGGAACTAGATGATCTTGAAGGTCGCTTCCAACTCAGGCCTGGCGGGTGTGGGGAGCAGAGAACTACCTCACCAGAGCAAGGCCTGACCCACCCCCTACCACACATTCCAAGCCCCCAAGATGTCTTGAAACAGACTCCATTTCCAGTCTCTGCAATTCTCTTCCCATTTTATCTTGACGTCAGGAATAAGTGTACTGTATTTATTTTATCTCTTCCCTTGAATTTGTGTGAATCCCATGTTTCAGAGTCATCAAAATATCATATAACATGTTGGTCTGTAAGGACATCATCACATGAGCTATGTGGCCTATAACAGAAGCATGGATTTTTTTTAAAGTATGAACTATAATAAAAAGCAGTATTTGTCTCATTTTTTGGGAAACACTTGGAACTTTTTAAATGTGACAGTGTCATATAATGGTGTAGTTGGGAATGGTGATACCTTGATCCCATCCCTTGCAAAAGGCTATAAGGCTATAATTTTCCAGCCACGTGCCTTTTATGCCTCATTGGGATGTTTTGGATATGGCCTGGCTGCCAGGGTGTAGTGGACACTACTGGACTTAGTGAAAACTTGGGAAAAAAATAATTCTTCATTGAATAATAAAGATTTTTCTGATTGTGAAAACCTATACTCAAATGAGCTCCCTATCCTAAGTGTCTTGCAGAACAAAAGCAGTTTTTAATTCTTTTATACCAAGTGAGGGAAAAAACCTGATTGAAGATGTTTTATTTCCTCCCTTTTACTCTCATTATCATGTGGGAAAATTCTAAACATCATATTTCTGGTTTGCAATAGATACAAAAATTTGTCACGTGATATTCCAGACAGGGCATATTCAGTGTAAGGTGTAAGATGTCTTTTGAATTAATGCTGGAGCAAAGTACCCAGAATTTGATCCTTAAGAAGAGATTAATTTGGCTGATTATTTGAAAATAAGTTTGTTATGAGAAAATGTACACAGGCGTGTAAAGAACCTTCAAGAGAAGGTTTGTATCATTATAGGACTTTAAGACTAAAAAATACAATTGGAAAAATATTTTCAGATATTCAAAGAATTGCAGAATGGTTTGGGCTGGAAAGTACCTTCAAGATCATCTAGCTCCAAATCCTGTGCCATGGGCAGGAACCCCTACTGCTAGACCTGTCTGCTCAGGGCCCCATCCAACCTGGCCTTGAACGCTCCCAGGAACGGAGCATCCACAGGTTCTCTGGGCAACCTGTGGGAGTGCCTCACAACCCGCACTGAAGTCCACATCCTTCTTACGCTGAGGACCCCAAAACTGAATGCAGCACTGCAGGTGGGTCTCACCAGAGCAGAGCAGAGGGGCAGAATCCCCTCCCTTGCCCTGCTGCCCACACTGCTTCTGGTGCAGCACAGAACATGTTTGGCTTTCTGGGCTGCGAGCGCATGTTACTGGCTTATGTTCAGCCTCTCATCCACCAGCACTCCCAAGTAAAATGGAAGATAAATCCTTTCTTCACAAGTCATTTTCGTGTATTACTGATCCCATTGGTACATGATAGAAAGACCTCTTTGAGGACAAGTAACTCTTACAGGAGATAGTATTTATAACTGCCTATTGACAACATACAGTGTTCTATAATGACAATGCTGGAATTGGCTTTTCCTTCCTTAAACCATCATTGTATTGAACCATGTAACCAGAAAATCACAATGCAGTGATCTTTGTGTGTGCTAATCCTTCTGTGGGAGCTTAATGACTTGTCTGCTCATCTTGGAGATAATAAACTCCACAATGGAAGCAATAGCTGTCTTGGTGACTTTGCATAAATCATTATTGGTAAAAGTGAAAGAAAACCTATATACAGAAAGTAAGCAGTGAGATTGCTCACATTTTTGATATTAATTCTAATTGGCTTTAAAGCATCTGTAATGCAGTGAATAAAGAGATAAAAAGCAAAAAATGCAAATATTATCCCAAGGTACAATCAATAAGATCCCTACATAGTAAAATCATTGAATATCTCAAGATGATTGACCTTCGTAAGCAAAACCATACTATGTGCTTGTAAATACCAGCATCTTGTTCAAGGACCAGAGATAATACAACACATGGTAGAAAGAAACGGAGTTTAACAGTTCAGTAACTGAAAACTGAGGGACCTTTTTAAGTTTCTCTTATAGAAAAACATGGGAAATCTGAGCCTTTTTAAGGAGGAGACTTGAACACCGTGGGTTGTAGGTTTGTGACCCACAAACTGTCTACAAAAATGGTGCTGAGGGTATTTTCGCAGAGAAAGTATTTCTGTAATGAACAGAGCAAATGCAGCAGAAAGAGCATCTATTCTCTCTGTTAGTAAGAACTTCTGGCCTGTAGAGAAATTTAGTCTGGTGTGTATGAGTTGTGAGTTCTTGAACACTGATTCACCCTGAATTTGAACAGCAGAAAAAATAAAATTTCTCTGCAACTTTATTTTCAAACACAAGAATGAGAAAAAGAGTGAAAGGGTCTATTCTTTTTTTTGTGCTACTGGCTGATTTACTTTTGCATTCCCCAAATGGAATAAAGATAGCTCAAGTTTGGTCTTGTGTACCTTTATTCTTTAAAAGGGGAGGGAAAAGTATCCATCAAACTGTGCACAGAGATAGTAATAGGCGTGTGTTTAGACAGGGTCTTGCCTTAGCCCTTGCTTCCCTCATGCTCTCTGTTATAATCTTATTGGAATTCATCCTAAATTAGAATATAAACCCTTCAGGACGCGGTCTGTATCTTTAGTAGTGGTTGCACAGAGCTAAGGCTTTAAACAGAAGAGGAAGAAACAGAAAAAGCAAGCAGGAGTAGAAAGACCCAGGGCTGAAAAAAATGTAAAATTGCCTCTTTTAGTACTCTTCTAGTTAGTGCTTTAGGGAACTAAACATCAATTTGATTTGTATTGGCATATTTGCAACTCTTGCATCCTTTATCAAAGATATCAAGATGTCAAAGAAGATAGATGGAAGAAATATTAATACAATTCTGAATTATGCAATGAATTTACTTTGGATTCCTTTGCTGAACAGCCTCTCTTCTAACCATTCCCATTCTTCTCTTGTATAAAAATAATTAGGAAATAATTTTTTCGCAGGTACTGTAGGTGATTTGCTTCACTTCATATAAATGTGTAACTTATATGCTGCTTTTTGTTAATAGCTCGAGTAAAATTACTTTTTATTAGAAATGGTGATCTAATCTTAAACAGTCACTTGACAAATGATGTAAAAATGATGCAGAGCTTCTAAAGCCGAAGCATTTCCCTGGATGGCTGACTGCTTTAGGCTGTGTGAGAGGGCAGCAGGGAGAGCCAGCCCTGGGGTAGCCCTTCCGACAGGCAGATAATCTTCCCCACATCTTTAAGCACCTACTCTGCTTTGAGTGGCCCATAAGCAAACCATTCTTTCCAGCTGAAGCTTCCATGAGTAGTCAGGGGTTTAGTGTGTTATACATAGCACACTAACACAACCTTATTCTGTGGAATATTGAATATCCTGCAGGAAACAAAAATACCCTGTCTCCAAATGCATAATGTGTATCCTGACATGAAGACCAGAAGTTTTCTCTTTCCTAACTGCTGTGCATGAAGCTCAGTAGGTTTAGTGGCAGAAGAGAAAAACCTTAGTGATGGGTATTGCTAAAATGGAGATGGGATTTTTTAATTGGAATTGAATTTTGAAATAATTAATAAATTGTATTTATTTTTCTGACAGTATATATCTGCAAAGTTATGTTACACATAGACTGAACAAATTCCTAAGTGTACAAAGCACCTGTTTTTCTCTTGAGTGAGTTGTAGTGCGTTGTAGTGCACTTGGTGACTATTTCTGGAGAACATGCCTAAAAATTTATGTATCACGCTGGATAGTCTGTACTTCCTTCGAGTTTATTAAAGGTTATTTTACACTGTGAGTAATGGCTAAAAATGTTTGTTGCCTAACTAATTGCTGTGTGCAATGAGTAATTTCAGGGCTGAATACTTCCTGTGGATACTCACTCCACACTTCTCTTGGCATCCATTTTAGATTCATGTGTTCGTAATATCCAAAGGCAAAATTTATACCCAAAGAATTTAGTTTCCCAAAATGCCTTTGATTTATTTTCCTCATTTATATTGCCATTGCGTTTGAAGTGTGCCAGGCCATTATGGAAGTGCTGTGGAGGAAATAACCTCTCTATAAAATGCACAATCAAAAGCATCTATCCTGCAAGCTGCTCTTCATAGGAGGACCTTTGACCCTGACTGGAGCTCTTTTGAAACATATCCCAGGAATAAGGAACCATGTCTGCAGGAGCTTTGTTTTTGTAATTTCTTTTTCTTTTTTAATGAAGAAGGCTGAGGAAACAAGGAATATAAATAAGAAGAATTTTATAATTCAGTTATTCTCTACAGTTCATCCCTAAATTATGAAATGTGAGACAGGTGATAAATATCTTCAAATATTTGATAAATGCATAAAAATGCAACTACGTAATTCAAATTATTATAATTACCATAGAAAGCCTGTATTTAAAAATAAGTTATCTGTGGTGCAAAATGAAGCAGCCAGACAAGTAATCAATCACGTAATTTTGAGTCTGCTCCACCTCTGTGCACTCACAGGGCTGAGAGAGGCAGTTCTCTGCATATAGCTTTGCATATCATAACACATGAATAAGGTCTGCATCAAGGACACTTTGCAACCATAAATTTGGCATTCTTAAACCCTTCTAGGACTTGACTTCTATAAACAAATAACAGCTTTCTAACTTTAAAAGACTGTAAAGAATTCTCATTAGGTACAACTTCAATGCTTTTACCAGAGCTCCTTAACCAAAGCACGGGAGACATTATACTGCTGTTAAGTCAGCTGCCATGGAAAGTGACTTGTAGCACATGGTGTCACTTAGCAAAATTTCCTGTGCATTCTGCTCATTCTTAAGCATTTCAAGTACCACACCCATTATTTTACCTACTGTTATATTGGTAACAGGCTGGATTTAAGCCTTTAAAACATTCACTGTCAAATAGAACCTTTGCAAAATGCTAAATTTTGCCTTAAAGAAGTAGTGATGAAAAAAATGGATGTTGATACTTGGGCCACACAAATGGAATTTTAAGAGACAAGGAAAAGGCAATTCCTCAGCTTGACAACTTTTTTATTGCTGTATTCCAAATACTTGCTACAAACAACACAGGTGATAGCCTTTTTAGGAAAGCTTCTTTTTGTTAGCAAAAATCGTTATAAGAAAAATGTTGAGAAATATAAATATGAGTTACTGCTGCCTTTCACATATACTGGACCTTAAAAAAACCCAAGGAACACTTTTCTCAATATAGAGGTTTTGTGGTAACCTTAATAAGCAATCACATACGGATTTTTTAAAATCTAGGCAATTCACATGTTTCTTAGCTATCTGAAAATACTTAACCTTTTGTTTTGTGTTCTACAGCATAGTCACAGCATCCATCTACTAACACATGAATTCTAGAAACTTACTGATTCATACAATAATAGAAAACCAGTTGGGTTTATTTGCAGCTGCAATCATAATTCAGGGCTTTCTCTAGCTGCTTTTGTCTAAGCCTCATTTTTTTCCAAAATGTAAAGTGACATAATAACCTTCCTCTACAGATCCCCTTAATGGGGACCTGTGTGGGCGAGAATGTTCTACTTTCCTGATGCACATTTTAGTTTCCTACTTTTTAGTGCGCATCATCCTCTCCTTACTCATAGCTGCACCAAGCAATCCTCACACCACTCTACTGTCAGGAGAAGACCACAGCCATGTTTCAGCTTCCATTTTTGTTTTAGGTTAAAATAAAATGATAAATATTTCTTTTGAAAAGTGCCTTGCCCTTTTACATTGTATATTTTGTTCCCCTGGAAAATTTTGATTACTACAAGACCTCAGATGGGAGTTATTCAAGATTTTCAAGTTAATGGCTGAAGAAAAAAAGGTGAATTCACACAGACGATTGGTCACAAAAGGCTGCTCCATCATTGCACTCAGAGTAATTCAGGGACACCTTGCAGTAGGTAGTGTGCAGAACAACTTGTTTCGTAAATTCAGAGTAGACACATTTTCAGCAATCATCTCTAGGAACTACACTGTCAACTGTATTTATCTGCATTTATTTTTGTACTAATGATTACTGAGAAGGATTAAGGAAATGTATGTAAGTGGAATGAATTATTTTCTTGGGCCGTATTAGATCAATTTCAGAAACAAGCTGTGAAGGATTTACTATCTAAATTTACAGAGGCTTCTTGTTTCCAAACTATTATCAGTGTTTCTTCATGACCTTTTGAGAGAGCCAAAACACATTGCTGAAGCTGGACCAAAGAGGCCTGGGGGCTAAGATGTTTTATGGCATTGTTCAGAATCCTTCAGCCAGGACAGGAAAGTGGTGATGGCAGCTAAGGATATATTCATTCCCAGTCTAGGTAGTTGTATTTTCAAGGACTTTAGGTTGCAGTGCTTAGCAATTATTCTCTAAAACTTTACAAATTACAGTAAAGGAAGAGTAAGTTGTTCTCTTCCAAAAATAAGCTGAAAATAGGTATTAAAATGTACACTAGATGCCCTTTTCCACTCAGTGGTACTAAAAAGGTTTGCCTTTAAGTTTCACACATTCAATTTAACATCCAAAATGCCAACATATCAGCCTGAAAACTTCAGCTCAAACCAATTATTTTTGGGTTTTGATCACTGAATTTAATTTTTTTCCTAATGCCAAAGAATATCTATGTACAATTATTCAGAAATCTAAAAGAAAGCGTAAGTTACAGCAAGCCTGAATTAGGTACACATTTTCGAAGACGAGCTTAAAACATAAGATTAATGGCTGTACAAATCTCTTAAATTGTCCTTTGCATTTCTATATAGATCCCATTATTCCTGGAAAATTTTTCAGGACATTTCAATTTTTGTCAGAACTAACACAACCTCTCTTATCTATGAAGCTGGGGTTCCCAGCCGTTGGATAGAGGATGTGCTTTTCTTATAACTCTCATCTGGTACTAAATGATAAGAAGGACAACAACATTCCATTTTAAAACTAGCTGTTGCAAAGAAAAGCTCCTATTGTTACAAAGGATGCTGTGAGTTTTTAATATTAATCTCTAAGAATCTAATAATCTAATGAAATCTTTTGCATCATGGCTTATTCTGTATGCTGTTGCTTGCAGTACATTGCCAGTAACATGAAAAAAGGGCTTATTTTTCACAATTTAAGCATCTTGTAGCATGGGAGTATTCAGCCCATGCAAATGAATTACTTTAAACAATGAGAAATACTGCACCTTCTGCAAATGAGTTGGTTCAAACAATAAGAAATACAGCACTTCTTGAATGAATCAGTTTACAGAATACTGCAAAATTCTCAAGCGCTTGTATTTTTAATGAGTCTCACACTGTTTGTATAGGGATATCTACAGGATGAAGCAAACCAATCCTCATGGCATTCTTTACCTTTTTTCTCACCCTTTAATACATACCCAATACTTATTGTCGACTAAACTCTCACATGACGAAAATCCAGTCTGTCATTTTTAAAGCTGTCTGAGAAATGTGCTGGGTTTGGTAAACCCAGACACTCAGAGAAATCTGTTTAATCTAATGCAGACTTGCTGTCTGTAGTCGTGTCTTCTGTCCATAATCACTCCATAGTTCACACCATTCAAACTTCCGCCCACATTTTAAAAAATAGCTTCCTCATATCTAATCTGAATCTACCCTCTTTTAATTTAAAACCAATATCCCTTGTCCTATCACTACAGGTCCTTATTAAAGAGTCTGACTCCATATTTCTCACAAGCTGCATTTCCTTGGGTTTATTCCAAAAAGGCAGTTCCTGGATCCCAGTATTCAGCAGTTAATGATGTCTAACTGAGAATCACACAGTCATAGTTTTGCTGCTTCTTTTACAGACCAAGACCCTTAAGAATATTGTTGCTTCTTTCCATTGGATCTCACTGTTAACTCTATTCGTATTCATCAAATAGCAAGTCATCACCAGCCACTACAAGTACAGGCCTTGATTTTGGAAAAACTTAGGTCCTGTCGTAATCTTATCTGATGGAGTAAAATCTTATGTATAAATTACGTATATTGCCAGAAAAATAATTCCGTGTACCTCAAAATATACAAATATCTGAAGGATTTCTATAGGAACATATGCATGTATGTGTATATATACAATATGCCAGCAAATATAGTAAGACGGATGTGCATTTAAAACTTTTCAGAGCCTATAGTTTCATTTCTTATAGAGAAAGTTGAGGTTTTAAGTGTCCCTAAGGATGAAGAGTCTGGACAACCTGTTGATAACCATCACAGTATTTTTTTTAATATATATTTGGTGGCTGTTGGCCACCTTTGCCACAAGGGCACACTGCCAGCTCAAGTTTATGGAGCGTTTTTTTGTTGAGTGGTCTTGTTTGGTTGTTCGGGGTTTTTTTCTTTAATATATCCAAGAGAATACTTGAAAAATCCGGAACATAAATGGTGTACTAAAATGTTTATCTGTAAGAACTATTCACTAGCACTGACCAATACACAAAAGAAGCTGGAGGGTCTTAGGTCATATGTTTTTCTTTGTGTAGGGATGAACTGTCCTGTTGAGCAAACTGACCCACTTGAACATTCACGCTCAGTAATTGCACAGTGAACATTCCTCATCCTTGGTGAAATGTTTGGGTGACAGTGCACATGCTTGGGTGCCAGTACTAGTTTTTTTAGGAGTCTCCTCGCAGGTTCTGTTTAGGAGGTTACCATACTGGCTAAAGCTCTTCAGTTGAGACTCAGATCTGCTCTCCTTGACATCAGGATCAGGTGCTATGCTTCAGTTGATGCTGATAGATAATTTGTAAATTGTGTTGTCAACACAACATTTAATCTGCTCCAAATAACTCATAAACAAACCTTTGATTAATTCTTCCAGTCTATGTCTTCTGGACAGGATTTACAGCATTCTACTTATTTGGATGAAAAATAGAGAGAGACAAGTTGTCACCACTGAGATAAAGAGTATTTTTTCCCTTCACTTTGTAGCTTAAGGATCATTTTGTCATGACGTTACTGTATGAAAATGGCAGAAAATTTGAATTTGTGACTGATGATGCGGAAGCTGTAAAACTTGATGAAATCAAAAGTGTTGATACCAGATTACCACAAGCTACACGCATTTTAGGCCAGGAACATCCAGTTCACCATGCAGTAGAAACTTGGAAGTGTTATTCCATGATCAATGCATAGGATGATGTTAGCCAATGACATTTGAAAGAGCTGTTTATTTATAGCCTCAGCTGAACATTGCAACACAGCTGGAGGGAAAAATGAGTAATTTCAAAGACAAATAATTCAGAAGGAGATCTGTTGGGGGTGGGGGCACTGAGTTTACTGTGTCCAGACATTTAATAGCATTAAAACAAAGAATCTGAAGGAATAAGGCTTACTTTACTGACCTTGTCTTTTGTTATAACATTAAATTTAACTCACAGCTCGGAAGATCACATTAGTTTGGCTTTGAAACATTTTTCATTTATGTGTGCCTTTGAATCAGCACACTACTATCTCTGTTGATTTAGTCCAGTCAAGATGTATGTATAGTTCTGAAGCACTGTTTATGTAAGGCTCTTATATCACCCCAAAGCACAGCTACCGTCCAACAACTTGGGCTTGAAAATTAGAAACTGAACGCCACTGAAATAAAATTCAATTCCTATCAAAATTATTATGATAAAACATATACAAGCAGTTTGTGGCTGATATGAAAAGATTAAAGCAAATAGCTATCTGTTAATTTCAGGAGTATCAGAAATGTAAATAAGAACCTGACACACCAATTGCTTTTCGAATGCTAGCTAGTTTCCACCACCCAACACTCTGTTGGATAAAGTACTGTTTTGCAATCTGCATTTCTGAGTTTGCCTATTTGCAACTTTAAAGCCAACTTTGCTCTGCCATTTCTTTTTTTGAATTTTTTTATCCTGAACCTTCTGGGTTTAAAAAAAATGCAACTTTTTTTAAAATTCTTATTTTGGCATGTGCATTAAAGCTCATAATGTAAAAGTGAAAAAGTCTGTTCCTGAGGAAGGACAGCAATAGATTGATGTTTGTAGATAGTTTGTATATAACACCCAGGGTAATACTAATCCAAATATAGAAAGTAATTACCCTGACCTTGGTATCTGTCATCATTATCTTGCTTATAGCACAAATGTTTTGCTAAGAATGTCATCAAAACCTTAGTTTTAGATCTATTTCCAGTAAGAAACTCCTTCTAATCATTTCTCTCCAAATATTGTGGTTCTGAAGATACAAAAGTATCAGTGCATCTAATTGCCATAATTGTTCCAAGAAAGAATTATGATAAACCTCCTTCATATACTTCATTCCAATGGCTTTTATGTACTACTTGCAGTGCCAGAGCATTTCAAAACATTGTTCTGTAGAAGATTATCTTGTACCCAGGGAAAAAGAAAGGAGAACAAAAAGAATGATTTTAGGGAGTTAAAACACCTGAAGTGCACTTGATTCTTTCGTAGGAAAATATGTCAGAAATTGAAAAAACACCCTAATGTTTCCCAACTTGTAGGAAACATTTCTGGTACACAGGGTACACTCATAGCAGCATGGCTAAATGTAACACTAGCCCCTGAGAAACAAGAGGCTCACACATCCAGACAAAGAGAATAATACACTGTGATTCTCAGTCTTCTGAGAGCAGCAGTGGACTATTGGGCTTATTTCATGATTATAAAAGCCTCATAATCTATGATTGCTGCAAGCAGAAGTGATTTATTGGAGTGCTCTCACATATGTGAGATAAAACTATAACTTGCTGGCAGCTATTATTTTTAAAGGAGGATATTAAAGGAAGGGCCAACAGCTTTTTTCTTTGTAGCCTTGGAAAGCGATGTTTTGCAGCTCCAAAATATCAGTTTTGATGAATAGTTGTGGTGAAATTATAACCACTGTTTTACAATGCGATAAACTTTCACCTCCATGAGGAAAATATAGACTACAAAATCTGATTGTAAACAATCAATGCTTTATATTCTTCTTCCCTAACTGAGCAATTTTTGAATTTATGCCAGTCTGACAAATGCATTAATAATCTTTAGCCACTAGGTATTTGTGAAAGAAATTGGAAATTATTTTTAATTTGCTAGTCTGGTGAAGCGATAAGATACTGATTCAAGAAGGAGGAAGAAGTGGTAGTATGTGTTTGCTATTTTCATAAGAAAATACAGAAACGCACATACAAGTGTGCGTCCTTTTAGGTATATACACATTCTCCCACACAAAGCAAGTATAGTGAATAGAGAGAAGAAACCATAATCAGTTGCTAAATAATAAGGAAGGAAAGTAACTCAAAGGCAGAAGAGTCTCTAACAAGTTACGAAGCTCATTTCGTAAGTATCAAAGACATTTTAAAGGTTAAATTTATACTTGATATGCAATTTAAATTAGTATTATTTTATGTTCTTATTGAGTTTTCTTCAGTTTTTTCATCTGTAACATACAGTGTAAACCACACAGCCTATTTGCTCTAATACATGGGATGAGGTCTGGGAGAGAAATCTATTAAGAAATTAAAGGCTATGGTGAGCTGCATTTTAAAAGCTTTGTCCTGTTCACCTTGATTTCAAAAACACATGCAACAGGATCAAGAACATGAGTAATAAAGAAAAGAAAATCAAAAGATCTGCAGACAACTGCTTGAACAGGACTCTTGCTTTTGCCAAACTTAAAACACAAGAAGCAATGTGTTACACTACTCATCGGAGAGCCACAAAAATTCTTCATGTGGAAAATTTAAACTGCTTTGAGATGCCTTATTTTACTGTAAATAAGTCTATAACCTCACATGCATGAGTACTTATTGCCAATTTAAATCCCTCCTATTAAAAAGGCAGGATACCATGTAGTTGTGGAGTACAGGTAATCTGGGGACTGAAATTAAACAAGGAGGCATATTTGAGTGCTAAGTCCCCAAAGACAGTCTCTTTGAAAGAAAGAGTGGTGAGTAGTGAGACGAATAAAAAGCTGAGCAAGAGCCCTGAGTAAGGTTTATGCATTGGGTTGTAGTACTTAAATGATCATATATATGAAGCAGAAGAGTTATATAAATGGAAAAATTAATCTGCATTAATGTATAATGTGAATTGGCAACAAAATCTGTGTGGAAGCGCTCATTGCTTCCTAAGTGTGTGACTGGTTTCATCAGTGCCAAGGCTGGGCAGGTTTTCCTATCTTGTTAGTTGGAAAAGGGGGAAAAATTTGTCTCTCCTTTTCCTTTCATCAGAGTCCTTCAGAATTTTGGTACCTTAGAGAGCATATGTTCATTTGATATAAGATCTGTCACAATTCTCCTAAACACAAGTATAATGCAGAGTACCTATTTGGTCTTTGATGCTGCGTTCCAAACATACAGCATTTGGAAGTGATTTAGCTGCCTTAACAGAGGTATGTAGTATCATCCTGGGTTACTGACAGTATCTTCGTGGAGATGCAGATACGACCCTGGACTCATGTCAGACTTTTCCAGACTGACAGTTAGAAACCACCTTAAATGTCATTGTATGCTTATGTTTGCACAAATTCATTTTTTCAAGGGTGTTCAAGTCGATCTGGATTTTTTTCTCTTTTTTTTGCTTTTTTGTTAATTGAACAAGATTTTGGTTCTCTTTTATGTAGATTGATTGGTTTCAACATTTACCAAGGAAGTCTGAAATCTCAATGGTCCCTGCTACATGATAGGTATCCAATTCATCTCATTCTTCCCAGGGGACACCTTCTTAGATGCAGACAGTAAGACATTTAGAACTCACAAGGCTTCCTCCTCTACTGCACACAGAAACTTTGAGATTGGGTTTTGTGTTGTGAGAGAGCAGGGAGAGGGTGGTTGAGAGTCCCAGGCTGCAAGGGCAGGTGGAGTCTTTCCTGCCAGTTTGAAACCTGTGTTGCCACAAAATACAGAAATGGTCCCAGGAGCAGGATCCTCATCCTTAGATCTTCAGCTCGTCTCAGCAGATCTGCTTCCCCCAGACACAGCTCAACCTCCACTTCAGCTCACACAGTGACTGTGTCCCAAGGTGGAGAAAGCAGAACAGGAGAAGCAGTTTCGAAAAGTGCCTATGCAACCTTTTGGTGGATCTTCTGATTAACGTTTTGTGTCAGAAAAGTCTAGTTCAACTTTCACATGAATGTATTGGTTTCAGTGACGTGTTCTTTGTGAAGGATTTCCTCAGACACTATAGCTGGTGTGAAGCAATGTGTCCTAGAATAGGCCATTACTTACTAGAGACATCATTAACTCTTCATCCGTATTAATTGCAGGATGAGTTGGAACCTCTGCGTTACTATATCCAGGAAAATACCTTAACTACGAAGCTAGTAATTCTTCTGATATTGGCATTTTTAGCTTTTCCCAGCTAGTGCTGTTCTACTTGATATGATTGATTGGGTTTTCACTGTGAAGGAAGAACTAACTTTAGGCTTGAGTGTACAACACTGAGACAGTGGTAAATTACATCAGGAGTACTGGAGAATCACCTCAAACTGAGAAGTTGTATGTATTTGACATTTTGAAAGGTATTTGAAATGTCTTTGTTCTGTCTGAATGAAGAAATTGACTGTTCTTTTAATTCCCTCTGCTTTTTTTTTTTTTTTTTTTTTTAAGGGAAAAAAGTATGTCTGGTACATCCCAAATTATTGGTATAAATGAAAATTATTATTTTTCACACATGTATTAAACCCTTCGGTTTACTCCATAAAAGAATTTAGAGTTCTGCATAAAACAAAATAACAGTAAGGAAAACAGAAAGTTGAAATCCTACGTAATTTGATTAAAAGGTGAAACCTAAACAATTTCTAATAATTGAAGGTTGACATTGTACATAAACCAAAGGAAAATAAACCATTTCACTATTAGGTCTAATCAAGCAAAGCATTAAACAGTAAAACAAGGTGAAAATTAAATGAAAACTGGAGAGTGACTGAATTACATGTTTTCTAAAGATGCCATCAAATTTTAGCTTCAGCCTGATTTGCTATCTGATGTAATTTGAATTTTTTGTTAGTTAGTCTCTTACTGTAAATCTTACTGTTCTGTCATTTAATTTCAAAGCTTTTATGACTTCCAAATAAATTATTTTGAAATAATTTAAATCACAGGCAAGTTAAATAAAACATTTGTTACTTCATTCTTGTTTTGTGCTCAGATGCTTTGGCTTAATTTTTATCAAAGCACAGGATCATATACTATGGATAGAGAATCCCTCACAGCCATCAATTGCCCTTTCTTTTGGTCAGAAACCAAAAATAAGATTAATTATGTAAGCTTCCAAAGAGAGATTTCCAGTAACACTTTAAATGAAATGCTCCCCCCTTAAAAGGATTTAACTCAGACTTAATGAGAAAGTTATTGTATGTTAATTAAATACACACTGATTACTATGAATATTTATCGAAGTGTAACAATAATTTGCATGAAGATAGATGTTGAACAACTGAATTTCAGTAAATATGTTCCTAATAATTATTTAACATTCACTAAATTATGCAACTAAATGATTTTTTGGCAAAGATATTGAGAATTTATTATATATTATAGGCCCAATTGTATCATTACCTACACAGGTGCAATCCCATTTAATTAAAGGGGAAGTTGTTGTCACATAACTGAGGGCAAGATGCAATCATATGTACCAACTGATTGCTGAGCATATTTAATGACACTGAACAGCAGTTCTGAGATCTAGAGGAGCCATTCTATTCACTTCTTTCAAAAACTTGTTGAAAATTAAACTGAATGATCCAGCCAGAGTCTTGCCTTTCTAATACACCACTTACCCTTCAACCAGTTCCAGTTTTAGGATCCTTGCAGTCTGTGGAGTTTCTTGCCTGCTCACATTTGTATCCTGTTTTTTGAAGCTTTTACATGTATGCTACCTGTACCTTAGCACCAAGTCCTGATAAAAAGTATAAAGGAAAATCACCCTAACTGTTCTTTTCTACTGCTGCTCCGGTATGGAAGAGTCTTTGTGTCCAAATCTAGTCTAATTTTCCTATGGAAATATTCAAAGCTTATTTTGTAAATTACTAGTCTTCCCCCTTCTAGCTGCAGTATAGATGTTATACATGGCATCCTTAGTTTCATAGTCTAGCATTTGGCATCCTGCTCAGCTGGAGGAATTTTGAGATAATTTCTACAATTTCTTAGGACAAAGGAACAATCTTCAGGCTACTGTCAGGACTGCCACTTTCTGGGCCTCTCAGAAAGAGTTTAGTCAATGATTCAGGAACTAAGATTAAACATAAGAGACAACCTGTTTCTGTAGGTCAGTGATGACAATATTCTGTTGGGACAGGAGAGATTCCTGTCCCCAGTATAATGTTGAAATTCTCTCTAGTGTCCCTTAAATGCTTATTCAGTCCTTGAATCATTTATCAGAAGAGAGATTCTCTATCCTTGGGCTTGCTTTTAAACGACAGAGAGAGGAAATGACACAGATTTTTTTATAGGAATGGCTTAATTCAGAGCAATTTGGGAGCTTGCTGCATACCACTAATACTAAAAGTTTCAAAGTAAATCAAACAGGACAGAGACAGTAAAGCCTGCAGTTATGCCTTTTGCACTTATTTGTCAGTCCACTGCTATATTTACTTCTCATGCCACATCTTTTGAATCAGCACAATGTCATAAATTCTCTCCCTTACATGTGACAGTGAAGCATTGGAATGGGTTTTGGGATTTGCATGCTTGCTGCACATCCAGTGCACTTCAGCCAGAGGTGGGAAGGATATGGCAAGGGAAGACATACTTCTAAAGGAAAAGGCTGTCAGTCATGGTGCAATGGTCGTCCATCTCTTTCCTTGCTGTCTGTCAGTACTACAAGATACGTGGAAATAGATTGTGTCTTTGAAACCTCAAGGTCTTTCTGAGAGCTGTTGGAACACAAAAGGCTCGTATTCTTAGTTGGAAAGTCCATCTGGAATTTTCTTCTCCATCCAGTGCCAAATTGTTCAAATGGCTTATTCTCTTAAGAGTAAGAAATTAATACCATCAAGCAATCCTGTTTTAGTGTTTATAGAGCTCATGAAATTGCCTTGCTTTCTGGCCTTAGTCTGATTTTTAAAAAGCTAAAAATGGAGAATATAGGTGTAACTTCCTTTAGTACATAACTGAATTAGCGACATGTACAGGAATGACCCTGATATTTAAAAAAGCTAATGGCATTATCCACTGGACAGAAAGGAAAATAGAATTATGAAAAGGGTTGCATAAGAATATTACCTGTGTTTAAGAAGTCTTCTACAAGGTTAGGATTTAATTGTACTATCATCAGTGTAGATGACAAATGATGACATAGCTGATGTATATTTAATGAGTAGTTTTTGTAAGCAATAAAAATGAGAAATTCTAAAGTTAACCAACTCAGAGTTAGGACTGCTTGAGAAAAAAATGAGTGTCTAAAGCAAATAAGATAGAACAAACAGGTAAACTTTAAAAAGCATTCATTTGGAATATTCTTATTTTTTGCTACCAGCACTAGGGTAATTTATTCTTCATGGTAGTAACAGAAGCATAAACAAACTTTTAAGTATAAACACAGATAACAAGCTCTAGTAGGCCCTGTCTCCCAGGATGCTTTCATGAAACATTTCAATAATAAATAATGGTAACAGTAAGCTAGTGTCAGTGGCTGGCTGCTTTTTTTTTTNTAATGATAATCCTAGAAAAAGTAACTAGCTTCATTCACTAGTAACTGGTTAGATGCTGTTACCTGATTTCAGCAGCTTTCATCTGAGCTATGCAATAAATAAGAGGAAGGCACAAGAAACTACAAGCTCTGTCAGACTCCATGCTGTTATCATCTCAACTGTACTTTCCACACTCTATATCCTAACTCCAGGCACTACTGACAGCCTCTCACTCCACAGATTTTTGAATTTCTTTTTGGCACAAAGGCAAATCTTTCAAGCAAAACCCTTGATTATTTTCTTCCTAGCCCAGGAGATGAAAGGTGTCATAGTTTCCAGCCAAGAGCTCCCAGAAGGGTTATTAGCTAATGTCCATCTCTATTATAACCTCCAGCACTCCAAATCCTCCAAGTGGGAGGAAACCACTTTCTGACTGATACCATGCAGCCTCTCAAGTCCTCATAAGAATACCCCTGTTATTGATATCTTCTGTAGAAAGGTGTTTGCAGCCATACTTTTTCTAAGCAGCTGAACAGGACAGGCTTCTGTTGTGGGTATTTTGTCATGAGGGGTTGTTATTGTCAGTGCTCCAGCAAGGATCCTCCTGCACTCTCCAAACAGGGATGCAGAGAGAAACAGAAAAGAGGAAAGAAAGGTATCAGTCAAGAACTGAAGTGTTTTGAGCTGTGCTACCATCCTGTATATCCTACCCTCTTTTTCTTTTTGGTTTTGGTTAGGATTAGTAGGTATAGTCATCGTTTTGTACAGCCTCTGCTTGGTGACTGGCAAAACATTTCTTGGATAAAGACGTCCTTCTTGGATACAGGTATTCTCAGAGATGAGCAAAGCTGCAGTGTGAAGCAGTATAGCTGTGTGTGTAGGAGCTCCTGGAGTGGGGTTTCGGACGAGGTTGGGCTGTCAAACACAATTGCAGCAAATAGCAGACACACGCTCCTGATTTTCCTGTTTTTGGGAGACAAGGAACTTTACAAGTACTGATGGGTGTATTGGCTAGGTACTAAACAGATGCAAATACAATCATCTTAAATGGCATTGTATCATATTGTACACATTAGAGGGACTAAGGCCTTCTCAGGACATCTTAGCATCAATTTTGCAACTTCAGTGGAACAGAAACAAAGAAAGAAATTACTGAGCTGGTGACTACAAGAGAGATTTAAACCTGTAGATCCTATTTCCTTCTTTCCACCCCCATCCCCACTCCTCACCCTCCTTTATTTTGATCTACTTGATATTTTATAAATGTGGAGAGGTGTTTTATAAGTGGAGAGGTAATGGGAGAATCTTTCTCCGTCAACACCAATTCTTCCCTGTGTTTTTGCTCAGGAAAGAGCACCAGGCTTTGACTCCCAGTGGGGGAATGTGATTGTCTGTGGCTGTAAGCAAGGTTTTTGTGTCATGAGCTGATTCTCTCCCCCGTGTACTGGAGCCTACTGAAGAGGATCCAGACACATAAATCCTTTTATGGATTTGACCTTAACCTTGTCAAGTTCTGCATCTTAGTTTTTGTCAGCTCCCAGACAAGGAGGACATGTTCAGATGTGTTTATTCTCTTAATATCTGTTTTCTATGTAAAGTTTCTGTTCTAAATCAGACCATTTTGTAGATGATTACTTTATGCTGTCATTTCCTGGAAGAAAGAGGCTAGGTGCTTACCTGACACTGGACTTGCTGAGTTGTCAAACTGAATAGAAAGATCCCCAGTACTTAGCAATTTTTGCCACTAGTCTGCAGAGAGGGGACCGGAGATGTCTAGGGCAAGAGTGCTGGTCCCAGAAGGTTGATGGCCAGGTGTCTGAGACTGATTGGAAAAACCTTACTGCAGTCAAAAACAAGGCCAAAGGTGCAATTAACTCAGAAACTGCTGTAATTTGTATTTCATTATAAGCTGTAAATCAATACAAATAGTCTTGCCAGACACAGTCAATTGCATTTTTAATAAAAGAAAATTAGTAATGAAAGAGAATGCAGAATGTGTGACAAATATATGCTATGGAAATTTTTCATAGTGTCTCATGAAACCCTAGCCTGACAGGATTTACAGAAAAAAAAATAAATAAAAGGCTTTCTTTACCTTTTCTATACTTAGATAATGTGGAGCTTCCATACCAAGAATGATGTGTGTACTGACTAGTATAGTTTAATTTTAACAAGGTATTCCTAGTGTGCATTGGACTTCATGAACATCTGGAGCAGAAGAGAGTCTGTACTGAAAACAGCAATTAATAAAAGATCCCAGTAGAGTCAGATCATTGCAGGGATCTCCCAAACTCATAAACTACACACTGAGTAAGAAGAAAGAAAAGGTAAGCAGCTGGAGGGACCATCCATTTTGACTCTGTTGGATTTCCTGGATCAGAACCTGAGAGCACAGGAATGAGAGGGCACTTTTTCTTATACACTGTGATCAATCATTTTAGCCAAAAAGCTGCTGGTATTCAACCAAGAAGATACTCATAACATTAGATTTTAAATTTCCTTTATAGAAGTAGTGTTAGACAAAGTATTTCTTCTCATAAAATGTCCTGGCATTTTATGTTTTTAAAATAGCCTTTTAAAAATTAAATAAAATACCTAAACATTTTAATCACTTTAAAAGTCTTTTTAACATCTATCTCCATCACTACAGTAGAGCATTACTACAGAATGCTGCCATGGCTGTAACATAGCCCAAGGCAGGATGGAGGTACGAGTGTCCCTCTGATGAAGCATCTGCAGCTGGAATTTGTGTCACAGAGAGAGAACAATCCCATTGACTGGGAGGAGCCTTGTTATCTGCCCTGTATAAGCTGTCCAATGTAAGTACTAGAAACAGCCAGGAAAAGGTGCATATACATACTGTGGATGACAAAAACAAGTTAGAGAAGAAATAGTAGAAGAGCCTGAGCAACAAAGCAGCTGTGGATGCTCTGGAAGGAGCCCAGACAGTGCTAAAGCAATTTAGAAGCACCCCTTTGTCTTCCAAAATTACAGAAGATATTTTGTTCTTCTATCCCTTGAGGTCTGCATGCATAAAAGTAATTAAAAATCACATTTACCTTTCTTTATCCTGCTCTACCTTAGTCATTCCAGGGGATTTTTTTTTCTCTTTTATTGTAGAAGTGTAAATTTCTGCAAGGTTGAAATAAGTTTATGAATACAGTGCTGATGTTCATAAACATTGAAAAACCACCAAGAGTTTGTTACTGCCATTGTGAAAGATGTCTCACTCTACTATTATCTTAGCTTTATGATATCATGTTTTGTGTGGGATGAGACTTTGCGCATATATTAAAGAAACAAAGACAATAATTATTGAATCGGCACACCAAGAGCAAGAGTGGTTCTTTAATCACACTCTATTCCATGAATACTGAGTGGAATACTACAGTAAAAAACCCTGATATTTTGACTGAGACATAGCAGAGCTTTAGTGCTCATAATACTCTGCTTTTATGGGGTCATATTTCTGTCTCAGATATATTAGTAGATTGTGCCAAGATTTAGGCTGTGCAGCTGCAGGAACTTGAAAAGTTGCCTCTAGTGTATCAGATACAAAACACGCAACATTAAATTTTGTGAACTATAGCAGTTAGCTAAGTGTATGATGTCTCTTTAAGGAAGGAGATTCAAATCAAGTTTCATCTAGGGCCCGCTGAAACAAATGTGGGTTTTGGTTGGTTGTAAAATGACCAGAGTCTCAGGTCTTTACCAGAAGACTGACAACAAGAACAAGATAAATCATTTAATATTAATTCCCAGATTTTCCATGGAAGAAGACATTCCCACGGAAAAGATGACCTCTGTCCAAACGGAATAAACAAGATAGAAACCTTTTAAGGTTGTATATATCAGCTGTTGGTATCAATTCTATGCCATATAGTAAAATTTATTATTAAGGAAAGAAAGAAAGAAAAGGATTATTTGGCGTTTTAATGGGATATTCTAAAAAGCTGATTTAACTCAACTTCACATTTGTAGTTTTATTCTGATATCTGTTGATAGGTAATAGGAGACCCAACAGGCAGAGATGTGCTATAATGCAGAATTTAAAATGCCCATGTACTCACTGTGCTTGTTTTCTTATAAATTGAGGTCAAAGAGTGTAGAAATTATCTGGGGATGCTATAGGCAGTCGTACAATAATAGAATAATTTAGGTTGTAAAAAAACTTCAAGATCATCTAGTCCAACTGTAAACCTAATATTGCCAAATCCACCACTAAGCTGTGTCCCTATGCACCTCATCTACACATCTTTTAAATACCTCCAAGGATGGTCACTCAGCCACTTCCCTGGGCAGCCTGTTCCAATGCTTGACAACTCTTTCAATTAAGAAATTTTTCATAATATCCAGTCTAAACTTCCCCTGGTGCAGCTTGAGGCTATTCCCTCTCAAACTATCACTTGCTACATGGGAAAAGAGTAATTCCACTAATTTAAGGTTTTGCTAATAGCATGCATTACTACTTTTTGTAACGATGACAGCTGCATGTCTGGATAGGCACACATAGGAATTTTCATTTGCAAAAAAGTGTACGGAAGGTAAGTAACCATGTTCCAGTGGTATTTTAAGACCACATCTCCTTAAACTGTTTTAAAAATAGGCACCTGGAATCTTGTAGAAAATCTGATATTTTTACTGACACCATGTGTTCTAATACCCAGGGCCAAATACGTTCAGTCCATTTTGCTTTCCTTATGCAGTTTGTAGAGTGCATTAATTCTTTTTGCCTAGATCACTTAGATGAAGCCTTCCACTTGCATCCATAGTGTGCAGAGGATGTGAGCACATAGCATTTGATTACCCATGGTTTTGCTGAGTGTGATTCCCAGGAAATTACTGGAGCCAAAAAATCCTGAGAAGTGGAGTAAAAACCTAAGAAACAGGACAAGATACAAAATGTTTGATCAGTTAATAGGAAGGCACATTTGGGGGAATAAGAAATCATTTGGTCTAAATGCAACTTGGTCCTCCGGAAAGAGATGCTAAAGTACTCAATGAAAAATGTTATCTGGAGAACAGATCACAGGTGAAGGTTGCCTTGTTTTGCTGTTTGTTGGGTAGATTCTACCAAACTTTAGAGTGTAGAAGACACTAGTTATGCAGGATAAATTCAAAGAGCTGTCAATATCATTTGTAAAGAGGCAAACGTCCAACATCAGGTGGAACATACATTGGTTGTAAATAAAAGGATCAGAATTTTAAAGTCCGGATTCTTCAACTCAGTTTCATTTCTTATACAACAATCAGTTCATATACCTTCACATTTTGGCTAACTTTTCTTGGCATAAGCAGATAAAATGGTTGAGAACATACTACACAATCACAGTATGCTCCAGAGAGCAATGGTATCTCTGAATGTGGTAAATAATGCAAAAAGGGCACAAGATGCAGAGAGGAGGTAAATATTTAGTTTGAGATTGTCAAAGCATGAGGGAATTAGAGCCCTAAATCCTAATAAAATTTAACAGGAGTTGGAGACCTTAATTCCCTTCGGCTCCTTTGAAAATCTCATTTGTATTTTCATTTTAAGTTAGAACACTGATTCTGCGTAATATTGGTTTCACTAAAAAGACACCAGTCTATTTTCCACACTTTTAATTTCAAAAAATATGATTTTCAGCATTGTAAACATACCAAATCCAGCTGGTCAGTGAGTCAAAATTTGACTCGAAGGGTCGGGTTACTTTCTGTGCTGATTTATCCAGTGAATAGCCACACTGTTTTTTACTTTGCTTTTGTTAACTAGCTGTATTTAGACTATTCCCCTGATGTTTCCTACTCAATCACTTTAATTATGAGATAAGGCCTTACTGTTTCCTGCTTTGATAGGAATTTCTCACCTCTGAACTAAGTTGGAGTTAACCATGTTTTTCTCTATTTTCACATGAATAGGCTTCCTTTATGAATTCCTTGGTTTAGTGTATTTCAGTGCATTGAGAAAAAATAATATGAACTAAAAAGAGCTATACTGTACTAAACCAAAACAAAAAATCCTCAGTGCTATGTACAAGTCCATAATTATTTCTATCCCTGAAATATATTTATCTATTTAGTGTAGCTTTTGCTGTATTTTTACATTCAAATCCTTTACTTTTTCTGATTTATAAAGTAGAAATTGATGCATTAGTTCAAAATTTTAAGAAATATCAGTTCTTGTATAAAAGAGAACTAGGTCTTTCCTCTTCCACCTCCCATGTTTGCTTTCATTTTAGTTTCCTGGGTTGTTTCCCTCAACAGTGTGTTGGTTTTTTCCCCAAACTGGGAAAGCAGTAGTTTAAACTTATTTGGCCCTGGTGGATAATCCATCCCTCTGGCTCTTAGCTTCTTTCTGTATGTTTTCAAAGATGGCTACAGGAAATACCCAGTTCTATTAGACAATACTTTTGGGGATGCAGCTGTGTACTAATTACCTTTCCAGCTTACCAGCAGAAAAATGAAAGCAATATAGTGTAGTCCATTAATTTTACAAACATTGAGGCAGATCTTCAGCTGATGTAAGTGGACGTATCTGATGGATTTACTCCTGCTGGGGATAAGGCTTCCTTTATTGACTTTTCAAAGCATTTCCAGATTTCAGGCCAAGCACTGCAGTACAGTTTGATTAATTTCTCTTAGCCTGTGTAGATCTTGCCCATCTTGTCTGTTGTGGAGATTATACTCATCCTGTATCTGAAGTGTAAGGTTCCTATTGTATTTTATTTGCTGTGTTCCATAAAGCTCCTCACTGATTTTTAATCCATGGATCATTCTTATTTAGCATTTCAAGTAGATTTGCAGGATCTTAACACAATAACTCAAAAAAAATGAACTGTTGTCAGCTGCAAGCTTTTCAGTTTAATCGTAAAATAATTCTGTATTATTTTTATTTCAAACAACACTGAATAACCTTAGATTTTGTTATGATGGAAAGTATATTACTCTTTTTAATGTCATTTTAGTGACTGCTGAGAGTATTGAACATAAGTTCTTGGATACATTCAAACCTTTCCTTTTTCCTTTGCTCTTTCCCTTGGCTGTAATGAGCTAATCTCCATACAATATGGGCTGAATGCAAAGTATGAGGAGGAAGGTTTGCAGAAAGAAAAGGAATAATATTCATTGTTGATGTTTGCTAATTTGGAGTTGCATGAAATCCATAACTTGAAAGTACCTTTTAAATATTATTAAATTGAATATGTTTCTCAGAAAGAAACTGAAATTTAAAGGAACCCAGACCAGTAGGAATACTGCCCTGTGAAGAAGTATCTGATAAGCCCATCCTGAAAAAGCTCTGTAGTGAAACCCAAGAACAATGTTTCTCATCCACATGATGCCATAGAATCACCAGAATTCAGTCTGGGTTCAGAAAAGAGGAATGGAGGGTTTTGTATCAAGCCACATGAAGGATAATCTAGAAAGGCCTTGTCACCAGAAGAGGAAGTGGCAAGCTGAAGCACGATGGCAGCCTGTACCTGTGGCTGTCCACAAACGTTCTCTGCTCTGAAATGGAGATGATCCATAAGGTAGAGGATTCACTTGAAAGAGTCCCAGAAAAATCACATAAATCCTTCTGAAACTGGCCCCAAAGGCACGTTTTTAAATGAGCAGCATAGACAACTATCTCACCTGGCCTAAAGAGCAGCCTGGAAAAAAGGGTGGTAGAAAGACTTCGGTGAAGGAAGATAGGAAGCAGCAAAAGAAGCATAAAATAACTGCTTCATTATTAAAAAAAAAAAAAAAAATCTCTTATTTCAGTCCCCAAAGGGG